>JAJOZX010016534.1:0-57668 GCA_023014485.1 Bathynomus jamesi
GCTAAACGAGGAAGGTAACTTCCCAGTTTACTTCCAGCAAGATGGAGCTCCACCTCATTATGGTCTTCACGTGCGTCGTATTTGGATCAGCAGTTTCCGGATGCTTGGATTGGTCGGCGTGGTCCTGGAGTGGCCTCCCAGATCCCCAGATCTCACCCCCTTTGATTTCTATCTTTTGGGGGCACTTGAAGGCCATGGTGTATCAGGAAAGATACGAGACATAAATCATCTAAAGGGAACGTATCACCACGCATTACAAGCATAACGTCAACTGTGCTAATGCGTGTTCATCAACAGTGGGGAACACGATTGAAATTTGTTTTCAAAACAATGGCAACCATGTAGAGATCATATTATATAAATAAAAATGGTGTCCATAACAAATGTTTATTTTTTCCTATGTATGGAAACTTACGGCCCCCCTGTACTTTATATTGTATATATAATATATATATTATATATATATATATATAGTGTATATATATATATATATTGTATATATATATATATTGTATATATATATTATATAATATATATATTGTATATATATATATTATATAATATATATATAATATATTAGTATATATATAATATATATTATATAATATATATATATATATTTATATTTATATATAATATATATATTATATAATATATATATTATAATATATATATTATATAATATATATATTATATAATATATATATTATATATATATATATATATATATATATATTATATAATATATATATTATATATATATATGGGTGGTGGGAGATGTTATATGCTTTGCAAAAAGTTAACTCTTTTTACATGTTGCTTAATCTGTTAACATGTCAAAAAAAACAATGATCATATCAAATAGTCTTTTGTCCTACCCATAATCAGGTGCCTCTTTGGCCGGACAATTATATTTTTTAATTTCGTTCGAGCAGAATCAATAACAAATATTTCTTTGAATTCGGATACAGTCAACGCAGCGGGTTGGAGGAACGATGGAGTCAATATTTACACTGGTTGATTTTTAAAATATTCATGGGTCAATCGTCGTTCGACGATTAACTTTACACTTTATTCTTAACGGCTTCTTAGACTTGAGTGGATATTAATTTCACATCATACAAGTAATTAGATTAATAGTAATAATGGCTCTTAATACAAAGTGTGAACTTAGCTATATCGCTTCAAACTCGTGAATTAATGGATTTTTTGAAGCCTGGTTTCTCACCAGCCTTCTCTACTTGCCTCGAGGTGGGAGAAGGAAAATGGTCTTAGGCCTATCTGATATGAACACTTATTTTAAGGAGCGTTATATACGTTAGATTTTCTTTTTAAGAATTAATAAAATAATATTTATTCATTACAGTGAACTATATTATTATAAAGGGCATTTATAATTATTATTACTTAATATCGTGTATGATTCCGGCGATTGTGGTAGTGGTGGGGGGTTACTGTAATTATGGGTTATTAGATCAGAACGAACACCAGACTCCTATGTGGTACCGGCTAACTAGTGGGAAATGGCTGAACCTGTGAAAATTTTGTGGTCATTTATAGATTAAAATTAGAATGCTCTTTCAACGCAGTTGAATGAATTCTTGTTTTTCCTCAAAGGTTTATGTTGCTCGTCCCTTGGACAGAGAAACTCGGGACCATTTCACTCTGATCATCACTGCTACCGACGGAAAGTTTAGTGCCAACACCACCGTTTCTGTAAACGTAATCGATGTTAATGGTGAGTAGCAGGATACGGTACTTCGCATGAACGAATTGTGCAGTTATTTCATGTCGTACAATGCTAATACTTTTTCATTAAGTATTTACACAATGAAACTTTAATGAAATTTGTTTTGATTGAATTATAACAATTTTTAATACTATCAGACAATGGTCCCGAGTGCAAAGAACTTTCTTACCGTCGTTCGGTGCATGAAGATGCGCCTGTAGGCAGCCATATCGTCAGCGTGTCTGTGTACGACGCCGATGAAGGGTCGAACGCCAGGAGTAGGTTCCTTATGACGGGAGATGGCGCGAAGGACTTCAGTATAGATCAGCAAAGTGGCAAGGTGGTCATTGCTCAGCGTTTGGACAGAGAGAGTCAGGAAATATACGACCTTCTGGTGAGTACAAATCGACAATAAATTATTTGCCAGAAAGGTAAATATTTAGTTTTGGGGATACAATTTTATTTTTATCCCTGATTGGCCAAAAGTTGGTCACCTGGGGAAAACTAACCAAGCTGAAACCACAACCCAGAGAGTCACGTGAGATGCCTGTTTCTAGCGCATATGTGAGAGTACTTTACAGTTCCAAGTGTAACAACTAGTGATGTACCGATTCCGAAATTTTAAAAGGTCAATTCCCTTCATAAATTTTACTAATCTAATGTGTAAACTTTCAATTTTAATATTTTTAAATTTCAAATTTGCTTATATGCTTTTCCTTAGCTCACTCCACAATATACAGTACCAGAATTTGTTATTCATAAACCGTAACTAAAATAATGATAAATAGTTTCATTACTCAGAAAATGATAAAATAATTTTATTTTAGTTTCATAAATTGAATACCAATATTTAAAGTAATTGGTTTTCCTTATGTTCAACGTATTTAAACAACAAATTTTTTCACTAAAATTTGAAGGCCCTGGTGGCCTATTTGAATAAAAAATTGGATATCAGAGTTGTGTTTACAAAATTATTAAAATAAAATAGTCTAAGTTGGTTTGGGTCTTCTCGGTTTCATTCACTGCTGATTTTTAATGAAAAAGTATATTTTTTTAGGTAATTGTATTCGCAGAATTTAGTTTTGGCCTTTTTTAAATGCAGAATTTAACCAAAACTAAAATATACAGGGTGTTCCACAACTGGTCTGCCATACTTTGGGGGTGATATCGAGTAAAAATGTTAATACAACATAGGTGCTATTTCCAACCGTTGTGGAGCTACGGACGTTTTAAGGTGCACGGAAAAAAAATAAGAGTATTAATCTGATGTATTTATTGTTACATTTTATGAGATACACCTTATAAATGTTCAAAATGTCCGCCTCGGTTTTCAATGTATGTTCACTGTACACTGGTACAGCCTTCCTCGTTCCAAACAAGAGTCCACTGGTCATTGAATCATTTGGGGTTTTCTCGTATGTAAGCAGCGGCATCGTTAGGTCCGGAGATCTCGGGGAGGCCATGATATTGGACTAGCACGACGAATCCAACGATTCCCGTAAAATGTAGCAATAAATACACGAGATTAATACTCTCGTTTTTTTTCGTGCACCTTAAAACGTCCGTAGCTCCACAACGGTTGGAAATAGCACCTATGTTGTATTGACTTTTTTACTTGATATCAGTAGTGTGGGCGCAAAAGGAGTGCAATGCAATTACAAATGTTGATCAGTGTGGCAAAGGAAATGTTGCATAATGTTATGCAACAAAGGGGGGCGGAATGTTGCAAGAGGTTATGTAACAAAGGGGGAGGGGTCGTTGCAAGAGCAACAAGGGGTTATGCAACTTGGGTGCGGAGTTATCCCCCAAGTTGCAATGCCCCCCCCCCGCAAGCTGGTGGAGAAGGTGGAACGGCCTCACCCCCCAAAGGGGTATACCTAACTTAATAGAGAGAGAAAGGAGGAGGAGAGGGGTGTTCGCTTGGCTGCTGCCAAACACATTGAGAATTCATCCGAGCTCCCGCTGTCTTATAAGATCCTAATCAACCAGTTGGCTTAACTGGCTGAGTTGCCAGATTGTGCTATTTATTTAATTAAAGCATATATTCTGGCTTTCCGCCAGTTGACATAATCCGTCAGCTGGCTTAATCCGCCACTTGACTTAGAAGGCCTAACCATCCATTTGGTATAATTAAATAATAATAACGTTTATTTATAGAACCAAAAAAATTAAATAAAACACCATCACATCACTGTTTATTTAGACGAATTATTGGATTGGCGTAATCCGTCAGCTGGCTTAACCCGCCAGTTGACTTAAAAGGCCTAACCAGCCATTTGGTATAATTAATAATAATAATAATAACGTTTATATATACACAACCAAAAGAATTAAACCACCACCACATACATCACACTGTTTATTTAGACGAATTATTGGATTGGCATAATCCTAGTCGGTGGTGTACGTGCATTTGTGTGCGTTTGGCCCTGTCAGCTGGCTTAAACCGCCACGACTTAGAAGGCCTAACCAGCCATTTGGTATAATTAAATAATAATAATAACGTTTATATATACACATCCAAAAGAATTAAATAAAACACCATCACATCACACTTTATTTAGACGAATTATTGGATCCAATTTCACGAAATATATTGAAAATATACAATCCTATACAAGCGAAGGAATATATGCAATCAAAAATAATAATAGCATAAGAATTACGAACGAGGAGTATATATATAATAAAAAAGAATAATAATATACAAAACCGGACCTACCCAAATTGTTCATTCTAACGAAGGCCAAACTTTTCACCCCACCCTAGACCAACAGTTTACGGAGAATCCAGCACCCCAGCATTTTCTCATTCATCTCTTATACAAAATGCCTTCAAAACATTTATTTTTATTCCAAGAAAGACAAAAAAAATACCCGAAATGCTCATTCCGTCGAAGGTCAGACTTTTCACCCCATCCTAGATCTACAGTTTATCCGGACCTACCCGAATTGCTCATTCTGATGAAGGTCAGAATTTTATCCCCACCCTAGACCTACAGTTTATCCGAACCTACCCGAATTGCTCATTCTGACGAAGGTCAAACTTTTCACCCCACCCTAGACCTACAGTTTAACGGAGATTCCGGACCTACCCGAATTGCTCATTCTGACGAAGGTCAGACTTCTCACCCAACCTAGACCTACAGTTTAACGGAGAATCCGGCCCTACCCAAATTGTTCATTCTGATGAAGGTCATCCAACACCCAGCATTTTTTCGTACATCTCGTACAAAATGCCTTCAAAACATTTTATTCCAAGAAAGACAAAAATTACCCGAAATGCTCATTCCGTCGAAGGTCAAGCTTTTCACCCCATCCTAGACCTACGGTTTAACGGGGAATCCAGCATTTTCTCATACATCTCTTATACAAATTGCCTTCAAAACATTTCTTTTTATTCCAAGAAAGACAAAAAAATACCCGAAATGCTCATTCCGTCGAAGGTCAAGCTTTTCATCCCACCCTAGACCTACAGTTTAACGGAGAATCCGGACCTACTCGAATTGCTCATCGGGTCCTTCATTTGGAGATGTTTCCGTGCCCTTCTTAAAGAAGCCACCCTTTGTGAAAGTTTTCAATGGTTCTCTCAGTCACTTGTTTCCATGACATTGTTATAAGATGTAGGGCATCAAGGAGGGAAATTCTTTTAGCAATTAACAAAAGCTAGAGTGGACCTAAACCAACAAATTATAGCAATATTTAAGCACTGTTTAAGACTACCGTCTTGAACGAAAGCTAGCATGTAACTGAACCAATAAATAGGCTGGAGTGGAAAGACCGATGAAAAGTGGTGAAATCTGCCGAGTCATTTTATGAGTCATTTTAAGATTCTGATAACTATAACCGAAACTGATTACTATAAGCGGAGGTTTTATAATGTAATTTAACCTCGATGCTTTGGGACGTAATTCTGATAACATTAGGCGATTGATAATATCGGTGATTACAATAAACGGATTCTACTGTATATATATAAGACCTACTAAGTCCTTTTTCATCGTATATAGTTTAACAAATACATTTATTTTCACCTGTTCAGTCTATTGTTTAAGGTTCAAAACAGTGTCAAACGCGAATATTTTTAGCCCATCCATCTAACAGTCTATCTCTCTATCTATCTGACTGTCTAGTCATCTATTTATCTATATATATATATATATATATATGTGTGTATATACATATTTATATTGGCTATGTGCGGTGGAGAGAGCAAGAGAGCAACTCGCCCCTCCACCAAGCGGTCATGTGTGGCGGAGAACGTAAGAGAGCAGCTCGCTCCTCCACCAAGCCAGGTCTAGAGATGGTGGGGTCACCAGCTTGACCTCCGTGTGAAGAGAGGCCGAGCAGAGGGGGACACTGACAAATGGCCAGAAGACAACAATAGGGCATTTAACCGAGAAATTTTAACTCGAGATATGGTAAAAATGAAGAAATTAGACTGCATATTAGGCCAGATGAGACGGGTGTACATGGCTATGTGCGGTGGAGAGCGCAAGAGAGCGGCTTACTCCTTCACCAAGCCAATCCTAGAGGCAGGGACCACCAGCTCGACCTTCGTGTGAAGAGAGAACGACACGCGGAAACGCATCGTGGTATACACACATTTTATTCATGCAGTTAACCGTGATTCACTGTCGTCAATTGAGGTAACATGACCTACTAATTGTTACCATCACGCACTTATCCGTGATCGTGACATGGAGTTAACCGCGACTTGGAGGTGTTTGTATTCGCAGCTCCCTCCCGCCATACCGCCACAATGCGCCTCAGTCAGTGTCTCATCACGACCAAAGACAATATTACGAACAAAATTATCAAAGACGCAAAGAGAAAAATCGGTGAGTGGTACCAAACCTCAAACTAAACCCAATAACCATCCAAACAACGCTGGACAATAGGAAAGGCAGAATATGTAGTGTTCCCAAACTAAAGACCTGACAAGGGATCCTCCCCAACACTGAAGGAAAATAGCTTGGTTGTCAGGGGGTCAAGACTTTTAATCAGCCTCCTAAGGACCTCAGAAACGTTACAGGAAACAAAGTTGAAGTCTTCAAAAGAAGACTAGATGCCTGGCATAGGACGGTACCAGATGAACAGGTGTACCTGGTTACGTGCGGTGGAGAGAGCAGGTCGCTCCTCCAACAAGCCAGGCATAGAGACGGGGCCAACAGTTTGATCGTGTGAAGAGAGGCCGAGCAGAGGGGGACACTAACAAATGGTCAGAAGACAACAATAGGGCATTTAGCACCGAGAAATTTCAATTCGAGATATGGTAAAAATGATTAAACAAACCATATTGCACCCAGGTGAAGGAGCGAGATGCTCTCTTGCACTCCGTACATAACCAGGTACACCCGGCTCATCTGGTATTTTACCGAGACAAGGATCTAGCCTTCTTTGAAGACCAACTTTGACTGTTGTGGCGGTCCTCCTGAGATACGGTCATTTAAGTCTCTGACAATATCTCAGGATATATCATTACGCCCAGGATAATGTTACTATTGTGCTGTAGTAATACGGCTTTCCGCTCCAAGCCGAGCGCATAGTACCATTCTGAGTTATCCCGTGCCTTTCACACCCCTCACAGTTTCTAAGAATCATAAAATCGGGGATCTTTCTTGTCAGTACTTTAAAATTGTACTGCACCAAGTTTTAATGTATCGCTATTTATATAAAGGTCCCTTTTGTGATTCTTAGAAGTTGTGAGGGTATGGGAAACGCCAAGCGAACACCCCTTTCTCCTTTCTCTCTTAGGTTAGGTATATCCCTTTGGGGGATGAGGCCGTCCCACTTCTCCCCCAAAGAGGTCTCCCCCAGCTTGCGGGGGGAGTTCATTGCAACTTGGGTGATAACTCCGCCCCAAGTTGCATAACCCTTTGTTGCTCTTTTAACACCCCCCTCCCCTTTGTTGCATGACCTCTTGCAACATCCCCTCCCCATTTGTTGCATAACCTCTTGCAACATTGATCAATATTCGCAATTGCATCGCGCACTCCTTTTTCGCCCATACTACTGATATCACCCCCCCCCCCCCCCACCACACACACACACACAAAGTATGGCAGACCGGTTGTGAAACACTGTATAAACCCTAACCTAACTGAAGTATAAAGTAAATTATACCCACCTGCAACCAAAATGAACGCAATATCTTCAACAAAAATCATACGATATATTGTTTCGAAAATATACAATACCCTTTTCAGTGGTTCTGAACCTGCGTACCCCCAGGGGTACGCGAGGGAATTTTTGGGGTTACGCGATGGGGTCCTGAAAATATAACCCTTTCAATTTTATATACGATTAACAAACGGCCATGAATCACACGGTCGTGCAAAGAAAGTAAAAATCCTCTAGGTCTCTTGAAAATCCAGAAAATCGCTTGAAAGAGTTCAAGGGGTACAGAAGAAGAAAAAGGTTCAGAATTGCTGTTCGAGGTTAAGGCTCACATTAAGCAGATATCGGGTAAGTTAGGTTAGGTTTGGGCAACTCGCCTCTCTGAAATAGTTGTTATACTTTATTACTGCGCCGGTTTTAATTCATGATCACAAAATTTTATGTTGGTGTATTTTTTTGCCCAGTAATATATAAGCATAATAATCTTAAATAATGGAATATGGATGTTTTGGAATCATGATCCATTGCGCACTGAAACTGTTTTATTACAGCCACCTTTTTGCACCTCCATACTTAATTATTATGTACAATTTCGATCACCATTTTATGTTTTCTACGACATTCCTTTTCTTTTGATATGTTCCACTCCTTTGAAAAATGTACTGCATGTTCTTCTCTCTGCAGTCTATTATGCAACTTTATTAAATTAAATTTTTCATCCATCTTTATTGTAAGTCAACCGATATTTTAACTGCTTAATGTAAGTGAGCCTAAGCCTAGCAGCTTATGAAAAGGGTATTGTATACTTTCGAAACAAGATATCGTATGATTTTTGTAGGAGATATTGCGTTCACTTAACTTAAGGGCCTAGGTTGGGAACTTGTGGCTTGTCGAAGCTTTGAATGCGGCTTGCGCACAGCCATCGTAGATTTCCTACATTTTCTTGAAATTGAGGGCTTGTGGCTCGTTTAAATGTACAGCCAAAATTGAATTCTGCGCATAAAATTACCTACAAAAATATAACTTTATTAAAAATTAGCAGTGAATGAAACCGAGATGATCCGATGGTTTAATATAAAAATTGTTAGGTACAACTTAATATAGATTATTAATATAGAGTAGATTATAATAGTTTATAATATTTAGATTTTAGCTAGTTAGAGAAAATGTAAATTTATGGATAACCTAACATATTTTTATGTATTTTATACAATTACATTTTGAAATGAGTATAAATTATCATAAATAGTTTTTGTTTGTTGAATTTTCTATAAATATAGATTTTTTGTAATAAAAATTTTAAAATGTCAAACACTCAGTAAGGGAATCGGCTAAATTTGGCCGATTCTGCCTATGCCGATTAATCGGTACACCATTAGTCGCAACCAAATTATTAATATAGTTAATCAGATCAGTCGCTATAAACTTAATACGGACCTAACGTCACACTGTAGATAAAATAACGATACGTTATAAATTCTGTTCATAAATTCTCTCTCTTTAATATAAGATGGCAGAATGACTTCTCGCAAGTGGTATAGAGCTCGTCGATTTCTTTTGAATGACCCTTAAAATGTTTGGGATAAAATGCGAAATTGTGAAATTCTCTTCGTTTTTACTTGACAGGAATACATTCTTGGATCGCTATTAGTTTGAGGTATACAAAAAATTCTTCACGCCTCTACCCCCTTCCCCCAAAGTGAAAATGCCGCTCATTTCCCTAGCAAGTTAATTTACAAATCATATTACAATAAAACCTGTATAACTCGGACTCTGGATAAGCTGGAATCCTCTCTGAGCCGGAAAAAAAATCTTTGGGAAAACCTGTCTTACTCGGAATTTGTTCGAGTTGTACAGATAAAGTCTGAGGTGACCACGTGGTACACTCCGACACCCGTTAGCAACGCGGCAAACCGACGCCATCACGTGATACCATCATAAGCTGTCACTCGTTTATCCACTTGCATATATGATAATTTTCTTCTTTCAGAAACGTTGTTTTAGTGCACTTTATTGATATATACACTTTAAAAAGGGCTTTCTACAATACAGGTATCCCTCGATATCCAATCAATCGATATCCGGTTGTTCATTTATCCGATTTTAATAAATTAACACCGTAGTATCGATTTCCGATCACAATTTCTCAGTTATCTGATTGCCCGACCGAAAATTTGCCAAAAAATACCACCCGAGGCTCGTGGCGTGCGCATCTCTACCTTCACTCGTACAGTACTGTAGATCCAAAATGGCCGCAATGCACAGACGCATGTTTGCTCCACCGCGCAAGGTACGCTTCCCGTCTGCCGCCGAGCGTTTTTCTCTTGCTACACTCGGTTGGCATCGAAAGTGTTGTGACGTGCTCCACAGTTTTACGCCACATGATCAACTCTTACGTTCGATTTGTGCTATTTACCACGCTTTCTGACTTATCCATTTGCCTTCGGACTGTGTTTTTTTGTGTGTTAGTAAAATACATCCCATAGGAACCCCCTTCCAGAACCCCTGGAACGTATCCCCATTGACCCCATGTTATAATTGCTTCGATATCCGGTCATTCACCATCGGGTTACGTTCTGGGAACGTAACTCGATCGGATATTGAGGGATGTCCGTACTTTAAATTTTATATCTATAAGACGGAATCCTTTATTTCTTGGACTGAATTCAACACCCCACCTCTCAATTTGTCCAATTTTTACAGGTTTTACTCTGTAATTCATTAACATTTATCGCAAAAGAAGTTATTTGCAATGAAAGAGAATTATATAATGGGGGTGAAGAAATGGAAAAATTTGGGAAATCTTGAACTTGACATATTGTGTAAAAAAAAATTTTCCCAAAAAATTTAAAAAATGAGTTTTAAGTAAGTAATTAAACCCTGTTCTTGGGTTATGGCTATGCTATTAAGAATAATGATTTGTTTTGAATTCACAAATAAAAACGAAAGTTAAGGAATTTTATAGACCAGTCTGAAAAATGCGTCCTACAAAAAAGGCAAATCTTCTTAAAAAGAACAGGCTAAGAATAGCACAAAAAACATTTGGCGTTAAAAATTCAAAGAAAAAACAAAATATACTTAGCGGCAGTTTTTAACTTGTACACTGAGACTAGAATTTTCATGAAGATGTGGGAAATTCTTTCATCGAATAAGTGCCCTCAGGTGATGACAGTATTTTCATCAAACTTCAGTGCTCGATGAAGTACCTTTCGAGGAATTGATTTCTTGAAAATAATATAATCGGAGTGAGTGGCGCCATCTATTAGAGGAAATGTCAGTTAAATACCATTTCAGTTTTTCATTAACCGAGTGCAATTGCATGCATATCAATTTTGTTAGTCAGGAACAATATCAATTTTGTTAGTCAGGAACAATATCAATTTTGTTAGTCAGGAACAACAATCACCAACTTAAAGTTTTAAGATTAAATACATTAGAAATAAAGTTACGTTACCTCAGTGAGATTCGAACCAATGCCACTGAAGATTCCAATTTTTTGAGTCGCCACATTACCTACTCGGCCAGAGACGTTAAGATATACTGAGAGAGTTTTGTATATATGTTACAGGGAATCTGTGAAACTAAGGATTTCATCATATCCATAAAATGTTCAGGGATTTCATGCAAGGTTAAGTCGTGATATTTTCGTTAATTTTAACAAAAATATCACGACTTAACCGAACCAATCGTCAAGGGCGTACAGTTGACCTAACCGGGCATTCAATAATTTTCCCGTAGGTTTAACGAAAATATCACGACTGAACCTTACATGTAATCTCCGAACATTTTAGGGATATGATGAAATCCCTAGTTACACAGATTCACTGTAACATGTATACTCTTTGGCATTGGTTTCAGTCTGTATACTTTAATATGTATACCGTTTACGTGTATACTGTAAATATCCTTGGTTTTGCTTCGCCCGAATTGTTCATTCTGACGGAGGTCACGCTTGTCACTCCACCTTAGACCTGCAGTTTAACGTGGAATCCGAACCACGCCCCACCACGGGCGGTCAGAAATTACAAAATCCTGATATACGAGAGAAACGCGTTCTTTGAAGAAGAACTCCAAGGGAAAGTATAACAGACTTCGACTTTACGACGGATGATATTACACAAGCTATAGGGAAACTAAAAACACACACAGCGGCAGGTCCGGACAAATGGAATGCCACACTGCTCAAAAGCTGCAAGAATGCAATTGTTGAGCACCTATATTGGATATGGAGACGATCACTAGACACGGGAGAAATACCGGGCATCCAGAAGAGAGCGAGCATCGTCCCAATATATGGAGGAGGAGATCGATCCGAGGCCAAAAACTATAGGTCAGTGTCGCTTACATCTCATCTCACTAAAATATTTGAAAGTATAGTTAGAGAAAAAATCTATGACTTCTCGGAAACTCATAAAAAATTGAATGATAACCAACATGGATTCCGGTCAGGCAGATCATTCCTATCGCAACTAATGGAACACTCAACATTATTATTGATGCATTTGAAAGTAATGAAAACTATGATGTAATATACACAGACTTTGCCAAAGCGTTCGAGAAGTGTGACCAAGCAATAATAATACATAAACTGAAATATATGAGAATAACAGGAAAAGAGGGAAATGGATACATAATTTCCTTAGTGAGCGGCGGCAAGTCGTTACAGTACAAGGAGTATCTTCATCAGAATCAAAGGTCCTCAGATCAGGACCACAAGGAACAGTATTAGCTCTACTACTCTTCATAATTATGCCTACTGACGTAGATGAGGTCGTTACCAGAGACAGCATAGTAACATCCTTTGCCGATGACACAGACCAGTAGAAAAACAAGAAACCCAGAGGATATAGGATCTCTACAAACCGACATGAACAGAATCTACAAGTGGACAGAAGACAACAATATGAATTTTAACTGAGAAATTTCAACTGGTACTGTACGGAAAAAGGGGGGACCTAAAATCCATGGAATACTATACCCCAAATGAACAGGAAATTCAGAAATTCTAAAGCAAAAGATTTAGGTGTTGTAATGTGAGTGATGATGTGAAATTTGAAACAAAATAAGATAGCAGTTAACAGAGCAAAGAGAATGACTGGGCATATACTGAGAACTTTTAAAACGAAGGGATAGGAGTATAATAATTCCTCTACTGAAAACATTGATCATACCCAAATTGGAATACTGCTCAGTCCTAACATGGCCATATAAAAAAGAAGACATTAGACAGCTAGAAGGGATTCAGAGAAGCTTCACAGCCAAGATTAATGGGTGCAAAGAACTAAATTACTGGGAAAGGTTACGTGAATTAAACCTATATTCCCTGGAAAGGAGAAGAGAAAGATACACCGTTATTTACACTTGGACAATAATGGAGAAACTAGTCCCTAATCTTACTCTGAACCCTGTAACTCCCCAAACAACGGTGGAAAGTAAAAAAGGAAGACTGTGTCGTGTTTCCAAATTTAAGGCTAGACAGGGAACATCTTTAACCCTGAAAGAAAATAGTTTTGTTGTGAGAGGACCAAGACTGTTTAACCATCTGCCCAAGGAACTAGGGAACACGAGTGGTGTTGCGGTGTACATCTTCAAAAGAAGATTGGACGCCTGGCTTAGAACAATCCCCGATGAGTCGGGCATAGCTGGAGAGTACAAGAAACCAACTCTTTACTTCGCCAGGCCAACTCGATAGGAGGGGGCGACAAGCTTAACCTTCGTGAAATGAGGAATCATCGCACGGAACATTTGAAAGGTACTGTATATATATATATATAAATCCAGTCCTGTCTGTCTGTCTGTCCGTCTGTAGACACTATGTACAGTATTTACTATTTTACTATTAAGCGATTCCGAACATAGAAATAAATGCGCTTTTCTTTGTTTCAACCTTTTACTCTAGGCCGTTAAAATTTTCATTGCTTCATACAATGGGTTCGGATGTGAAGCTTAAGATTTTCTTTGCTGCCTTCTTTTCTATCGTTTTATTGACCGAGTAATTGACGCCCCCAATTACTGAGGGTTGAATTATTCGGTCAGTAAACCAGTAGAAAAGAACGCAGCAATGAAAATCTTGAGCTTCACATCCGAACTCATTGTATCAAGATTTGTGAAGTTTAAGATTTTCATGGCTGCGTTCTTTTCTATAGTGTTATTGATCGAAAACTATTGACTCCCCATTAATTGAGGGGCCGCAGGGATCTTTTCCGTTCTACCCCAGCAACAATTTCTAGTGTAGTTTTACTTGCTGAATTCAATAATATATATTTTATTTTGGAGAAAGTATTCGTGTTTTAATTAGTTATGGTTAGAATTATTAATTGTTTTCTCTCTTTTGTAGATATTGTTATGGATGATAAAATGGAATTTCATAAACATAGTTAAGGAAATAACGTTCTAACCCAGCCTTCTTTAGTTAACCTTATAAGGCTAACTAACGAAAATATCACGACCTAACCTAACCAATCGTCAAGGGCGTACAGTTGATTTAGTTAAACAAAGGAACGAGAGACATTGGGGAACATCTAGAAAAATGATAGATTCTTATTTATGTGAATTTCTGTGGAGGAGAAGACAAAAAGGAAAGGACATTTTTATTGAAATCTTAAATGCAATCTCTACTTTTAAATAAAATAAACGGACTATAACTCTTTTGTTATTAATTTCTCCAAAATAAGATATATATTATTGAATTCAGCAAGTAAAACTACAGTAGAAAAAACCCATTGTATGAAGCAATGAAAATTTTAACGGCCTAGAGTAAAAGGTTGAAACAAAGAAAAGCGCATTTATTTCTATGTTCGGAATCGCTTAATAGTAAAATAGTAAATACTGTACATAGTGTCTACATACGGACAGACAGACAGACAGGACTGGATATTATATATATATATATATATATATATATATATATATATAATATATATATAGTACCTTTCAAATGTTCCGTGCGATGATTCCTCATTTCACGAAGGTTAAGCTTGTCGCCCCTCCTATCGAGTTGGCCTGGTGAAGTAAAGAGTTGGTTTCTTGTACTCTCCAGCTACGCCCGGCTCATCGGGGATTGTTCTAAGCCAGGCGTCCAATCTTCTTTTGAAGATGTACACCGCAACACCACTCGTGTTCCCTAGTTCCTTGGGCAGATGGTTAAACAGTCTTGGTCCTCTCACAACAAAACTAGTTTCTCCATTATTGTCCAAGTGTAAATAACGGTGTATCTTTCTCTTCTCTTTTCCAGGGAATATAGGTTTAATTCACGTAACCTTTCCCAGTAATTTAGTTCTTTGCACCCATTAATCTTGGCTGTGAAGCTTCTCTGAATCCCTTCTAGCTGTCTAATGTCTTCTTTTTTATATCACTCTAACATCCACCCACAACAACATCGACACCGCTACAAATAACCTCCAAACATACATAAACAGTATACAAGACTGGCTCACACACAATAGACTCAAAGTAGCGCCCACAAAATCAACCATCACCTTGCTTACAAGCAACACAAAAGAACACCAGGTAATTCCACAGCTTACACTAAACAACATCAACATTCCACACACTCACAGAACCAAAATACTTGGTGTCACATACAACACATCATTATCTTTTGCAAACCACATTCAGGACATTAAAACCAAATGTACGTCAAGACTTAACACGCTTAGGGTACTAACAGGCACAAACTTTGGACACCAGCAGGAAACAACATCACTCATATACAAACAATATATTCGCTCAGTTATGGACTATGCTAGCCCATGCTGGGCACCCATTATCTCAAACACACACACAAACACCTTACAAACAATACAAAACAACGCACTTCGTATCGTTACAGGATGCACTCAAACAACACCAATAGAACACCTGCACACAGAAACAAAAATACTGAAAGTTAGGGAACATTTAGACATGAGGGGAACATAATTCATGGCAGCAGCGACAACTAACCCACAACACCCTTGCCACTACATGTATAATCATGCACCAACACCTCGCACCATTAAGGTAACACCAGAGAGACATTATAACCAAATACTCCATTCCATACCACGCTCCACAGACATCACACAGTACAGAAAACACACACACACCTAACCCACAAAGCACTGACACGACTCGGTCCGAATGTGGTCCTAGGTGCGAAGCCGCCACCCATTAACAGGTCAGAGATCAGCCTGAGCAGATCGGATCGAGTTAACTTAGCACGATTCCGATGTGGACATCACCCCAACTTACGGACATATAAACACAGACTAGACAACTCCATAGACGACACCTGCCACCTGTGCCAAGACACACCACAAACAATTGAACACATTATGACGGACTGTACCGCTCTAGCACAACAACGAACACAACACAACATCACTAGTGCGCTGAACCTCTGGTCCACTCCGGAGAGGGCGATCGGTTACCTGCGTGCCGCCGGCTTGCTCGATCAGGGTGGGCTGATCGGCTAAACCAACCAACAACAACAACAACAGTAGAAAATAATATATAATTTAATTTTTTGTGGCTGGGGTAGAACGGAAAAGAGCCGGCCGCAGTCCCCAGCCCTGCAGGTCTATCTAAATGGACCTGTAGGGCCCACTTTAGCTAGTATATATATAAAGTAAAATGAGTTTTCTTTCTAAGAACTGTTGCTAAATATATATTTTCATTAACTTCGAATTTTTAACGTGAAACGTTTTTTGTTATTCATGTCCTGTTCTTTTAAGGTGTATATCATGTACACCAAAAAGATTTGCCTTTTCGCAGGACGTATTTTTCAGACTCAATTATTTTTGTAGGCAACGCCTTTTTTTTTTAAACATAAATCTTGCACAAAATTCGCGCGCATCCTACCTTTTGAACACGAGGTTTTAAGCCAGAGAGAACTTCACATTTACTTTAAGCTCACGAACCACTTACATTTTGAGTGCAGCTTCACAAATTTAGTTTCATTGGCTTTGGATGTAAAGCTCAAAATTTTTATGGTTGTCGTATTTTTGTAAATTTGTGGACTGACTTCCTTTCCAAGATTTCACACGATTATAAAAAATTTTTATGAGCGTGGTCTGACTAGGTGCACAAAATTATTTATTATTTTTTACTGCAAACAATACAAATTGTAAAATAGCCGAAATTTTGCTTTTGGGTGCTGGCGACAAGAGGCGTGACGCTGGGCCGAGCTTAGAACTCGACGCATAAACTGCCAAGCGTCATGCGGACGGACGACTTACTCAGACAATTTTTGGGGCAAATAAACTTTACTCTGAACTTTTTTGAGTGAACAAGTTTGTTCAATGTTTAAATCAAATTATTCGCGACGACGCCCTCTATCTTTTGGTGTGAAATGCGTGTGGTGTAGTTTCTTCTGAAAAAAGTTGTAGCCGTCCAAGAAGTGCTAGTCGGGGGTCAATAAAGATTTGTCCACATACAACTGCTAGTGCGTGGACGATAAGAAATATCAGAAAATGATGAAAAATATTAGAAAATAGTGTTTTTGAAAATTAATTTGAATTTGCAAAATGTTCATTCAGTTAATTTAAATTAGTTTTTATTAAAGATCCGCGGATTAGTCACTCAATATATTTTGCCCCACCTTTTTTTCTTCTTTCCAAGTTTCTTTGTAAGTTCCAGAAATTTTGTACGCAAGTAGTTACATACATTTTTTACAAGTTTTTATTTTTCCACATAGTCTCTATCCTTTTCTACGGCTTTCTTCACCCTCGAAACAATGGCCTCCACGAATAGCATCCTTCATTGGCCCAAACAGATGGAAGTCTGAAGGTGTCAGATCCTGGTTGTGTGGAGGGTGGGGTAACACAGTCAAGCGCATTTTTGTGATGGCCTCGTGATTACGTCGTGGCCAATGTCGTAACACCGCTTCCAGGAGATTAGCGAAGTTAAGCGACATTGGGTCTGGGTAGTAGTTGGATGGGAGACCGTCCTCCGCCAGATTATGTAGCGACCCGTGGTTCGGATCCCACGTAAAGCTCTAGGTCCCCTCCGTCATATGACCTTAGAAGTCGCGAAGGAGGTTAAACAACCCCCTAAAATATATATATATATATATATATAAGCTTCCGAAGATGAAAAAAAAGGTATTTTTAAAATGAATTCTTTTGATACATTTAATCTGCAGATTGCATTGGCTTAATTTATATAAAAATGATTAACAAACTTTTTCAATCTGTGATTTTTTGAAAGGGCAATGAGCCAAGTATTGAAAATTTTCCATCCGTGATATGAAGCGGTGTAGAACAAAGTTTTTAAAGTTATAAAAAGTAATTTGAAAAGCTTTCACTATTTATCTATTTGTATTTATTTTGTACGGTGTTATCATCAGCTATTGTTTTTGTCGATAGAAATGCGGCAGTCGCGATTTGATTTCCCCGGAGCGACGAAGCGCGCAGTTAACCCGTCTTGTATTTTTCAGGCAGGCATTAATTGTCTGTACCGCCTTTACTTTTATCACTGAACTGACGAGGGTACGTTTTACGTGCAATTGTGGAAATGAATTTGACGTAAAAGTTAGGGGAAAGGTTTATAATTTTTTTTCTTTTATAAATTTTAGAATAAAACTTAGCCGATTGCTATATATATATATAATATATATATATATATATATATATATATATATATATATATATATAACAGACATGGGGCTGAGGCCTGACTTCGGCCTCGAGGCCAGCTGAAAAGTGGAAAGGCCTCGTGACTTTCGTGAGGCCTTAGGGAATCCTGATTTGCTTTGTTCTGTAATTTTCAACACCCGGTAGCGTTGGGGTGGAGATTCTTCAGGTGGGTGCGCTCGGGGTGGATATTCTTCAGGTGAGGCCATGACCTGACACGTGACCGTATGTGGCAGCATACTTTGACAAATATTATTCAGACAGGTGACTAGTCAGACGGGCAGTCTTTGATAAATACTATTCAGTTAGGCCAGTGGTCTCCAAAGTGGGGTGCGCCTGCCGATCTAGGGGGTGCGCGAAGAAAATTTGATGATTCTGATTTATCATTGTTTTTTCGTAGAAAGTTTTTGAATTTCAAGATGACCGAGAAAGAAAATACTCGCTAACACAGTCATTCCTAGGAATTTGCGAGATAGTATCCGCGATATCGCTTACTTGCGATTAAAATTTAGCAAACTAAATGTAAAAATGGAACATCTTCCGATCACTGCCCAAGAACAGTTGATTGACATCAGGGAAGATACAAGTTTACGAACCAAATTTCAACAGAAAACTGTGCACAATTGGTGGATTGGATTAAAAAATGAGTACCCAGATTTAGATCTACATATCTGTGTGAGGTGTCTTTTTCTGCTATGATAGGTATTAAAACCAAGAATCGAAATAAACTGAACTTCGAAACGGACCTTCGAATCGCTGTATCACAAAGTGTCAAACCAAGATTTTCAGAAATTATGAAGCACAGTCAGCCACATTGTTCTCATTAAATTATATTGGTAAGTATATCTTCACCCTATCGTATTTCTTTGTATGCTATTAACTTACTAGTAAATAATGAAAGGATATATATATATATATATATATATATATATATATATATATATATATATATATAATATATATATATATATATATAAATGTTCATTAGGGGTGCGTGTTATTTATTTTTGCTGATTAAAGGGTGCTTGATCAAAAAAAAGTTTGGAGACCACTGAGTTAGGTGACCAACGGATTAGTGACAGGTCACTGTGACGTTAGGTACATAAATATTATATACTGTATGTCGCGGTATATAAATATTATTCAGTCAGTCAGCAGTAGACCAATTGACTTAATGTAGCAAAACTAGTGTGGGAAAGCAATCTATCAGTTGGTCATCAGTTGAATTGAGCTCATATAATGTGTTTGTTATTTATGTGTATAAACTATTGTACTGTATCTATTTCTCTAACAAAAAGTAGGCCAAACTAGAGAAGAATACCACCTGGTATACCGATAACTAGTTACTAGCGTCGATAATTTTGGTTTTTGCCTGTCGTAAATTGTAACGTATAAACTTCTAAATAATGAGATTTGAAATGAATATATAATATCGGATGCAAACAATAATTTTGCTCAATATCGGCATTATAACCGAGATGTAAATTGTTATATTGTTTGCAAACAATTTTTTCGGTTTTTCCATTTACTTTAATAATATAAAGTATTATATATATAACTTTAAAAGTGTCTGATAATAGATAATATCAGGTGCAAATATATTCTTAATATTATCATTATTATATTATTATAGTATATATAATTATATAGTAATGGCATGATATAAACTTCATACCGTACATCAGAAACATCTTTCACATACAGTACAAGCTACAATTACATTAGTGATCTTTGGTAGATTTAACCCTTTAATGCCCAGTGTGTGAAATTTTCATCGTTAACTTTTGAAGCAATTTTAGACCTTCCAGTTCCCAATGTGTGAAATTTAACACATTTCGTATTTTATTAATTATGAACAATAAAACTTTGTAAAATATATTTTTCAGTTATTTTGGGTCCAATTAAACGATTTTTATATCCCAATTTTTTTTTTTTACTTTTCGACTTAATTTGGGTATGAAAGGGTTAAGACCACAATTTCTTATTGTCAAGATACATAAAAATACAAAACTTAAAAAAAAACTAAGGCATCTCAAAATGTAGCTCTGTTTGCAATGCTCTTTAGAGTCGCTAATAATTGTAGCCATTCAGAAATTATACGATCAACACTCAGTGAGTTAGTACAATCTTGAAATATTTTGCTAGATCATCTTCACATCATAACTTTCCATATTATCATAAATACTTGAAATATTGCGGGTATATTAAAATGAGAAGTAAGAACTGCACGAAATGAGAGAGAAAAAGTTATTGGGCCCAGTATGGTGCCCAGGAAATCTTGTTCTGGCAACTGTGTCTGACTGTGTGACCCGGTAAGTGTAAACACACAGCGTGTCGGTGTTGTGGTGTGGCCGCGTGTGATAGATGAACGTGCTTAATGCTTAATAATTTTATTAGGTAAGTGAAGTGAGCTATATCTTTGTTTATTAATTTTGAGTAGAATCTTGCTTTTCCTTATGGATTTCAAAAAAAGAAGAGATACAGGCCAGTGTGAGTATCTGCACCCAGAGGTGCAAATACCGCATTCGTTATTTGCATCCGAATATCACACCTCTGGGTGCAAACACCTTCAGCCTAACAATCTTAAGGCCTCGTGAGGCCTCCCCTAAAAAGGTCTCGGTCTCGGCCTCGAGGCCTTTGAAAAATGTATGCCCTCGGCCAGGTCTCGTCCCCATGCCTGATATATATATATATATATATATATATATATATATATGCACACTTTTTTATTATTTTTTTAATAAGACTTGTAACTTTCGAGACGTAATATATATTTTGAGTCGGAGAATTCAAAACTTTGTATTTGCATTTGGCATTGAATTTAGTCGTGGTAATAGTATGGATTTAATCCACAACAGTACATTCATTCCCCCACAAAATCAATTTCGAGAGAGAAATCTAATGTTGGAGAAGAGCCCTTGACTCCAATCTGAATAAATGAAACCTCATTGACTCGAGAGAAGAATGAAATGACGATGAAGTTAACTAGTTTATTTTCTGTAAAGAGTTACCTTGTTTATTCTCTAGATTGATTGCCCTTAGTAGTATAGCCGAAAAAGGGGAGAGTGCAAGAATGTTGCAGGTTATAATGTAATGTTGCAAAGGGGGTGGGGGGGAAACTTGGAGGCGGCGTTATCCCCCAAGAGAAAGAAGGAGGAGGAGGAGAGGTGTTCACCTGGCAGGAGCCAAGTGCACATTAAGACTTCAGCCGAGTTGGCGTTGTTTTATAGGCTCCTAATCAGCCAGTTGGCGTAAATGGCTTGAGTTGCCAGATACCTCTTTTAGCAGTATTATTGTATACATTATTATATTATATACGCCTAATCAGCCAGTTGGTTGTAAATGGCTTGAGTTGCCAGATACCTCTTTTAGCAGTATTATTGTATACATTATTATATACGCCTAATCGCCAGTTGGCTTAGAAGGCTTAAATATTGCCAGATACCGCAATACCGTTGTATGCATTATTATATTTCGAGTACCGGTAGTAGAAGGCATAACAATAAACAACATTGCATCATTCTGTTTATTATAAATATATAGAAAATAAATATACATTTGAGGAATATGCATATAACAGAAATATACACACACAATTATGGTGATATATAAAATAAAATATACATTTCAAATAAATATACACTTCAATAGAAATATGTACATAACAGTACAGGAGAAATATATACACACACACACACACACACACACACACACACACACACAATTATGGAGATATATTTATAAAATAAATATACATTTCAAATAAATATACACTTAAATAGAAATATGTACATAACAGTACAGGAGAAATATCACGCAAAATATATATATATAAACACAAATCAATAGAAATATGCGTATAATCAGTACAGGAGAAATGTCAAGCAAAATATAAATACAATTCACTTTTTTTTCAAAATACTAAACTCGGTCTTAATCGAGTTTACAATTACATCATTATTGCTCTGCATTACGCAGTATATGCGGCTTAATAATATTTCACCGCTTAAAGTATAGGGAAACCTGTACTCGATATGAAGGGCTTTCATATCGTTCAGTACTATTTTTGTTCCCACTTTACAACCGGTTGGTAAGTCATCTTTAAACACGTCTAGAATACAATCAAAAGCACGCACAAAGAGTTCATCGTTAGCTACATTATTAAACAAGTTTATAAGAACGCTTTTCCAATCGAGGATTTATTTCTACCGACTCGAGCTTTTCAATCGTGAACTCACTCAACATAGCGGCAATTGAAATAATCTTCTAAATCGTTACGACAACTTCGCGTTATATAAAGAAATAGTTCTTCAGGGTGAACGGTGTAGGTGAGCTCAGCCTTGTACCGATCAATTGCTTTGTACCAAAGTTCATGGTATTTCAAAGTCTAAACTTTTTAAATAAACATCCAGCACTAGACCATTCTCACCAGTCCTACACTCGGTAAACCCATCGAGCAGAGCGGTGTATGCGTATTCAAGTACTGTATCAAAATAAAGCATGTCCGTAACACGCGCGTCTAATATAGGTTTCAGCTTACAGAATCCGACGATTTCAAACATTCTGTCGAGGATGAAACGGTTTCGCGTAGGAATAAGAGCGTTATTATCAGAAGCATTCTTCCACATCAACCGTATATCAATGCACGGCCGATCGTTATTTATACACAACGTACATACAACGGCGTATGAGGGTGCGTCATTAATCTGCTCTCTTCTTGTACCTACGTTAGCAGGTATTTTATAACGATCTTCACTCCACTTCTCAACTATCACAAAGATTCTATTCATCTCCTCGATACTTAAATAAACCCGTTTGTTTGTCGGTCTACATTCCGTTTCCAGTACATAGCTAATGGTACCGGAATTACGCCTGAACACGCGCAACGATTTCGTCACGGACACATCGTACGAGGCGTTGAGAATGCTGCTCAAAGGAAGTTCCATCGTATTCGAAGAGCGCACGTCCACTCGGCTCAAGCTCTGAGATAACTATGAGCCGTGTGAGGCACGCAGGTAGGCATGAATGGTTCGACGGGCGGCTGACTCGATGATACGTGAATGGGCTTGTTCCGCGAATCGAATTGTTGTACCGGTACAAGAATATCACTACCAGCCTACGCACCAGACATTTTGGATAAGAACTAGGAACATTTTATGTTTTACTAAATATCTCCACACTCCGGCGCACTATTTGAGAGGAACATATGTTCATATTTTTCCTTTCTGCCCATCAAACGATACTCGTCTCTAAACTGTTAAAAATTCACGCAGGGCACTAGCCACAACCTCACTACGAACCTCATCATGATATACGTTAATATAGTGATAAAAATACTTAAGATTGTCCATGATCACGAGATTCACATTTCCAGTCGTAGGGTATGAGTAATCGACATGGTGTAGCATGACGTAATACCGCTTGTCACACCACCCATCAGCAAGACTCATTATCCATACCTGCTGCTTCTCTTCTGCACGCGTTGTTTCTTTTACTTCACGGTGTATGTGAGACTTTATAAAGTTCAGCTCTGCAGTATACTTCAGCACATCGTCTGTGCAACGAAAGCCTTCAACGGTCTCACCAGAACATCCGTAGAGTATTTGTACATCTTGGAACTTCGCACAATCCAATGTGTTTTTAAAAGAGGCATAGGAGGGATGAATAGGAAGTTTTTCGGTATCCACCACCAGAGCTGGGCACTTGCGTTTTTTTTTGCGGTACTGCGGTACTGCGGTACTACCGTGTTGGTCGGTACCGCGGAAAGTACCGCGGGAAATTTGAATGCGGTAGCGGTACTGCTGTACTTTCAGCGATCCTTTGCGGTACTGCGTTATGCGGTACCGGTTTGGTAGTGCGGTAGTAGTACCGCAGTACCGCAGTACCGCAAAAAAACGGGCAAAAAAAACGCAAGTGCCCAGCTCTGTCCACCACATCCTGGCACTTTACTGAATACCATTTCGTAAACGTTGTACAAGCAATATTAAAGGTAGCCATTTGAATGCACGTCTGATCTGAATACACGTCTGATATCGGGCTTACTGCGGTCGACTGACCACGCAGGGACTCCCAGATAGTAGCATGACACGGTCTTACAGTGGGCGGAGCTTAGAACTTTCACCTGCACACACACACACACACACACACACACACACACACAAAGGAGAAAGTGAAACGCTATTTGAAACATGATTTATTTAATAAATGAGATATTCAAGTTATATATATTTACAAATACGATTTAATAAACGAGATAGTCAAGTTATATTATATATATATATATATATATATATATATATATATATATATTTACAAATAGATACGATTATATAAAAGACGTGTGAGTTAGAAGCATCATTGGTATCCAAAGGGTACGGTATCATAGGTACCAGGTAACTGGTAACGTTTCCTATAGGTGTTACGGCACACCATCGTACCCCTAAGTTCCTTCACGCCCCCCAGCTTCTGCGCCCGAAAATTGTGGGTGCCTACTACAATTAGTTGGGGAGGTTGTTCATCCAAACATACTAGATCCTTCAACGACTCAAAGTTAACAACCTCCCGATTCGCATGGTTGAGCGTAATACCCTTTGCCTTCACGATATATTTCATTTCCTCCCCCACCCTGACCCGTACCCCATAAGTCTTATGTCCTGTTGAGGCAAAAGAGTCGGCGTATGCGTTGTCCCCATACTCATCCTTGATCTCATCAGTGAGCTCGCCGAGGAACTCCCCAATAGTGGGCATGTATTCACCCTCCCTCTCTCTGAATATCACGCTATCTGTATCGGCATACAATACTCTCCGCCCAAGAGAATGCAATAGACCCCAAAGTTTTATACGGGCGTAGGCTGTTGTGAAGCTGGCCACAGGTATGTTTGTAACCCTTGAGGTATCTGTGGCAAATTCAGTGTTGTACTTTATTACGTAAGTATTACCTACATTTACGATCTCCATGACCTCTTTATCGGGGGCATTGGCATAATCCCAGACATCGCTATAACTTTGTGCCAAATGAATGCTCCCTCTGCCGGTATTCTGCGCAAATTTTCCCCATAGACTGTTTAGACAACTTTGCACTAAAGCGCTTGCCAGGATTCTTTACAATTTGGACACGATCAAGTTGTATACCTTCGCGGTCGCGGTAACGTTGAATATAGGCAGACTTTTCATCTTCGGTATCAACTCCTCGCGGATACCCTGATGCCTCAACCTTATCCTTCAAAAAGGTGTTTATATTTGGTGTGAAAAGGTTGGGTAGCTTCTGAAACCTCCACACCTCATGTATCTTCAGTATTCTATAACCATGGCGCACGGCTAGGGCCAACTCAGGACTTTTATATACGCCTCTGATCTTACGCTGGTGGGGTATATGGTTACATTCGCCGTTATCCTCTTCCGCGCACTTCACGCACAGGGGAAACATGAGCTTGTCGTCGATAACGACAGGTAAGATCGGCATCCATAAATTGCGTGGGGGAGTACGTCTACGAAGAGAGCCCAAAGTAACGATCATTCAAATTTTTTGAAAATTCATTGATGGATGGTAGGCTAGCCCCACCAGTTTCTCAGGAGCGCCCACGGGGTACGGATTGCTCTTCATCACGTATGGGTATAAAGAACAGAAATCGTAGTAATGGAGCTTCACGCCCTCCGTAGGTGGGAAGTATAGTCTGAAAGGATTTGTACGTCCTCCAAACAAGCTATCACCACATTTGAGAGGATCCAGCACCATTGAACGCTTGATCGCTTTTATTTCCTCACGGTACACCTCGTCTGTCTCCATCCGTGCATCATATTCATGCTCCCACAAGACTGTGAGTGAACTGTGATCCTATAAGTTGATCGCGGGTGCGGGTCGATGCAAGACAGTCGGCAGGAGACCTACCGTGGATATCCAGTGACTCCGCACTCAGGACGGGGGCATCCATGCCACCAGCAACCGTTAAAGGAGTACACAGTCTTCACACCAGTGACACGGTTTTCACTTAACCCATCAACCCAAAAAACACGTCCATTAATCTTAATGGGTACTTCACCCGTGTTGCGGGCGTGCTTTATGTATACACCTGTCTGTTGTTGTAGGTGTATGAGCCAGTAAATAGCCTTGTGCCCGTAACTGCGGGGATTGTTTCGGTGAATAATGGCTAAGGTGTCTTTCGGCATGGTTATTCTTGAACACCGTAAAACATAATGATGCGATGGTGGTTGCGACTTGCAGTGGATCGCATTTGAAACGGGCTATGTACATCCTTCTAAAGGCCTGGAAACATACTCTAAGCACGCGCACATCATTCACGCAATAACGCTCACATTCATCAGCTATATTATAAGGGTTACTTTCATTAAAACTCGTAGTATCGATCAAAGTCTTCACGTTCATCCATAGTCAAAATAATGTTTGGGGGGTGGTGGGCCTACGTAGTTTAAAGTCTCGCTGGTGAGGAAAGTGTATGGGAAGTATCCTTTGGAAACTCCAGCTGCTACTCCCATCACCTTGGGTAGCTTTGCTAATTTACAAGGTGTGAATAATAAAGTATCTTTAAATTGTACATTGCCTCTTATCTGCATCTGTATTAATTTGTTGCCTCTTTTCAATGGATCACCTGTAAATATCTCAGGATTCGTGTTCAAGCAACTCCTTATAAAGGAACTGCGTGTCAAACTTTGCCCCGTTATGGGCGAGAATATACAGTCATTTTTTTGAACTTGTCGGCTAACTTGACAATATAGGACACAAATAGTTTCACAGGACTATCGCTGACATTCGTTTTAAAAACGTTTGTCCGTTTACCACATTTGGGGCACTCGTCACATTCGATATCCATACACTCATCACAGATAGTCTGGCTCACAAGTAAATGTGGAATTACCTCTTTGGTTTCAGCGTTCGTATATGTTTCTATATCGTAGTATACAGTTATACAGGGGTTATTTTTAGGCTTAGCATCTTTCATATAACATACATGCTTTACTCCATCCGCCTTATATTCCTCCTGGCATGTAGGACAGTGAATTACGTCACACTTGTGCTTAAATTTTCCCCAATTATCCATTGTGTGAAACATACCACATTTACAGATTCTCATTTTCCTGCACGTGCCAATTGATTTATGGAAATCAAAACAGCTATTATTGAAAAATGTGCGTCTACACACATCACACTCTTCTCAGCTTCAACTACACGGCTTTCACATTTGGTGCTTTTACACTGCTCACATACCATGTGACATTCTTTACAATGTCTCACTATATCATCCGCAAACTCGAGGTACCCCTTACACAAATCATGATGTCTCCCATATTTTCGACTTTTGTCATAACTCGCGTAAAGCCACCTTATATTACGGATGGGGAGATACGTTGTCCCTGACAATCCTAAAATAAGTAGGGGCCTTGTACGATCTCTCACACAGCTTTTAAAAACATACACAGTCCTACGACGATCATCCAACCCAAACACAACTATGCGGACATTCATTTCCTGTTCTACCCTTCTCAGCTCTTCAGGACCCATATTACAGTCAAATTCAAGTTCACAGTCTACAGCTAGTTTACGGGCACGCTCCACGACTGTAGGCAACCAAATTTTTTGAGTTCGTGTATTTTGTACAGTAAACATACGTGCTAAGAGTACTGCTATAAAGCCGCAACCACGATCGACGTTTATATGCCGTCTATAAATAGCTTGAGAATTGAAGTTAAGAGTATACGGTATGGCACTATGACCCGCAACACGGTATACATGGTCAATATTTACCGTGAAGTCCATATTGAAGGCTATACTACTTTGGGCGGCTTGCATTATACGCCCTAATATATATTCTACATCTTCAGCCGCCAAACGTCTAAATGGCACTATCACCCAATAATCGTCTACATCACCGTCATCTGACCCGAATCCAAAGGACAGACTCGTCCTGACTTCACGCTCGTCACGATTCTGAAGAGCAAACTCTATAATATGCTCTACAACCCGGCGTAGTCCGCGCTCAATTCCACTGCTATACATGACTCTAGGGTCGACCCTGACTCTATACCGATTTCTAGTCAAGGCTGGGGTGGGGGCTGCGGATCGCACCAATTCCAGTGTTATACCATCCTCAACAGAACGGGGGGTGGCGGATGAATTAGTGGATATATTAGCCGAAGGTGCTGCTGATGGGGGCCCTGTTGCGTAGGAGGTTGATGGTTGGGGCTCTATTATTGTAGACTTAACAGAACGGGGGGCGGCGGATGAATAAGGGGATATATTAGGTGCTGCTGGGGGTGTTGTTGCGTAAGAGGTTGAGGGTTGGGGATCTATTACCGCTGCAACAGACGCGTATTTCGGTCGCTTTATACCTGACGTGGGTATCTCATACCTCCGCTTTGGGCGTGTTACCGGTATCGCTGGTGAGGGTTCAAGGGAGATCACAACTACACTGTCGTCGAGGTCATTCGTAATGATGGGCTGCTCTACCTCATCGTCATTCACGGTTCTGTGGGAGAAGAAATATAAGGATCAGCACTCAAAATTTGTAATATTTTGTAAATGACTCACTTAGGAGTGTGACGTGTTAGAAATGGACTCTGTAGAAAAATTCAGATTCACGAGCCCATCCACATGTATTATATCTGGACCTACAGGATGTGGTAAAACTGTGTTTATGCTTAAAATAATTAAAGAAAAGGGGGAGATGTTCTCGAAATTTGTGCATAAAGTTATATGGTGCTATTCGACGTATCAATCGGTGTTCAACGAGTACCAAGATGATATTTTGTTCCACAAAGGCGTATATGACGTTAATTCGTTAAAGGGAAATGAACATACAATCATTGTAATTGACGATCTCATGTTGGAGATGGATAAAACGTTTGCCGAGACATTTACAGTATTCTCCCACCATCTTAACATAAGCGTGTTCTTCATCAATCAGAATCTATTTTTCAAAAATAGATACATGCGCGATGTGTCGTTAAATACGCAATATCTAGTCTTATTCGCGCAACGTAGAGATGTATCACAAATTGGGGTATTAGCCAATCAAATGTTCCCGAATCAGCGTAAGGAGTTTTGGAAGTTTATAAAGAAGCTACAAGCACGCGTTACGGATATTTGCTTTGCGACCTTCATCCGCGAAACGTTTAGAGTGCTTCTGCGAACGAATATATTTCCAAACGAGCCTGAAACGGTGTATATTCCAGAATGACAAAGAGACTAAAGAAATACCGTGAATTAATAAAAATCTATCATCGACTGCCCCGGGCAATGCAGCAGATGTTTATTAAAAATATCGATGCCGACTTTTTAAAATGCATCTGTGAAATCTGTCTTAACGTTATAAATTGCAATGTATCAATGAAAACCCATCAGAAGGCTCGCCTACGCCGCTACAAGAACATAATACGTGCACTCGCTCGTAAAAGCCAAACTGTAGCGAAGAAAAAACGAATTATTGTACAAAGAGGAGGGTCATTTCTCCCCATCTTATTTTCAGTTTTGGGTCCTTTACTAACTAGATTAATAAATGAAGAAACTGGTAGTGATTCCCCACGAGGTGTACGCCTCACTGCAAAGAGACACGTATCTAGATCCCCGTAAAAGCAGACTTAAAAGAATGGAAAGCGAATTGTTAGCCCTATTAAACAGTGAAAAAACACCTGATGAGAAAAGAATCTTATACCAAGAAGCTCTGCAGAAATTTCTTCACGAGTACGAAAATTATAAGAGCCCTACAGAGATTCCTGTGGTTATTAGGCACAGCACGGGTACGATGGCGACATAGGATCTGTACCCGACGACACAGCTGACCAACCAAAAAGATTAGCCACACAACATATCGAACATGTATTAAAAAATACCCTCCCACTTACATTGAGGAGTAAAGGCTTAAGTCTTTATAATCTATTGAATGAGGATCCAGCCATACAATGGACCGATACAGGGGAGATCATTGTGGAAGGATCAAAGGTACAGGGATCGAATATCGTAGACATTGTCCATGATCTGGTGAGAAAGTGGGATAGGCCATCACCATCAGGATGGAAGCATATTAAAGCAAGACTACAACAAATAAATGTCCCTAAAACGTTGATAGGAAATCTGAACAGGTTAAAAGACTTGGAACATGCAACGCCTGTGACACAATTGAAGGCGCCGTCACCCCCGGCGGTAACACCTTTGAAGAGGAGCAAGAAGAGGTTAAACCAACCCTACCCACGTGCCTCTAAAATACGCAAATGACTAACGTATTAACTAAACGCTATTATGACATTTCTACCCCATCCTCTTACGGCGGCGTTGATAGACTGTACGTTTACGGAGTAGGAAAAAAAGATGTTGAAAGTTTTTTGAGGGAGCAGGACGCTTATACGCTTCATAAGCCTGTGAGAAAAAGGTTTAAAACAGCCAAGACAACGGCTTCCTCGATTGATTCTATTTGGCAAGCAGATTTAACAGACATGCAAAGATATTCTGTGTATAACGATGGTTACCGCTACATTCTATTCATAATAGACATATTCTCTAGATATCTGTGGCTAGTTCCTCTGAAAAATAAATCACCTGAAACAGTTGCTAAAGCCACCAAAACGCTAATGTTAAAAGAAAACAGGGTTCCTGGCTATTTTTGTTGCCCCATCGCACGATTGGGGCAACACCTAACGAAGTTTTAGAAAGAGGTACGCTCCCGAGAAGAGATGGATCACCACCACCACCACCACCACACTCTGCGCGCTTCAAAATCAATGATTATGTAAGGCTGTCGCGTTCGGGGAATAAATTCGCAAAGGGTTTTCAGCAAGGATGGACACGCGAGATTTTTAAAGTTAGGGCTGTGAGACCTAAAGGTGAGATAATGATGTATTACATTGAAGATTTGAATGGGGAAGAAATCTCAGGAGGCTTTTACCGCGAGGAATTGCAGAAAGTTGCGTTTAATTTAGAAAAAAATGTTTAAAATTGAGAAAATTTTAGGAAGCAAAGGTTCAGGAAGGAGAAAAATGTACCTGGTGAAATGGCTAGGGTACCCAGAAAGCTTCAACGCCTATATAAAAGCTGATGCAATAATGAAGCTTAAATAGTATGCAACATGGCTCCTAACCATTTCTACGTCACACTCCCGTCCTCCTCGTCCCTGTCTGTACACCCTAACAACACGCTAACCAACTTTGTAACAGAACTCCATGGGCACATTGAATTGGGTCGTGATTCGTATGAGGTGGGGATATGCGAAATTCAGCTGGACACCGTCTTTTTAAATATTGAACATAAAGAAACCGTTTTTACGATTCTTAGAGACATTGACGAGTGTGAAAAAAGCTGGGGTAGCTATGGATGAAACTATGCGCATCGCTCGGACTAAGATTGCACGGTATTACAGTACAGAAGTAAGACTAGGGCCGGGTCAATATGGTTCGGCCGAGGATGTTGTGAGAGGCTTAAACGTAAGTTTAAGAAACTCAAACCTTACGAATGATTTAGTATATGAAATCGTAAACAACCCTGCACATACACTAATCCTAAAATCAAAGACTAACAGACGTCTTAAAGAACATTGAAAGTTCAAAATTCTAACCAACGGCCGATATAGCGCAGCCTTCCAAAGAGAGACATTTCACGAGACACAGTATAACTTGTCCAAATTAATGTATCAATTGAAGATGGAGAAATTGGCTGAAAGGTCCCCAGACATGTGCTATATTTACAGTAATATAGTGGAGCACCAGTTTGTTGGGGATACCCAGGGATGCCTGCTGCGCATTGCTCACATCCCCAACCATAGAGGAAGGAGTTTGAGTATTACATATGACAGACCCCATTATGTGAATGTCGCAACTAATTTAATAACCAATATCACAATATATATAAGAACGATTGAGGGCGAAAACTTCCCATTCGGTAACGGGAGCTTAACAGTGAAGCTACACTTTCGACTCACTGAGTTATAATGGATAGAAAGCCTTTCACCGTCTATCGAGGGATGCGATACCAGCGCGGTAGTGGACTTGGATCCATTTTTTCATCCATACTACGTACGGCTGTTCCTTTGCTGAAGATGGGTGCCAGATACCTTGGAAGGAAAGCGCTACAATCAGGCCTTAACACTGCAGAAGACATATTGGCCGGGGCTAAACCTAAAGAAGCTCTAAAAAAACATTTAAAGCGTACACGGAACGAAATCATCAAAGATGCAAAGAGAAAAATGCGTGGTGGCGGGAAGAAGAGGGCTCCCCGGAAGAAGAAGGGGTCACGTGGTATTAAACGTAAAAGGCTATCAAAAAAGAAATGCTGTAAGCGAATGAAACCTATGGTTGACCATTTTTTGACTGATATAAGCTAAGGATATTGATCTCATGAATCATAGTTTGTTTACCACTTGTCGAGAGAGGAGTCACTATTTCGCCATGGCACGCTTCATCCACCCATGTAGTTCACAATGCTGTAAATCGGAGCTGTCCTTTTTTGAGCTCCCGCCAACCCAAGTTCTATTGAGCACAGTGACTTTATTACAATTAACCCTTTAAACACAATTAGTTCCCCGAGTGCACCTATAGAATTCGTGATACCCAGCTCAGGTCCTTACTTTTTTGATCCAAGCTGTGTGCACATGTACGCTAAGCTACGTATAGCCATTCTGATGGAACGGTCTGCGATGACAAATATGCTGTATACCCTGAAACAAACTTTCTGCAACGCCATATTCAACCAGTGTGACGTATATTTAAATCAGAACCAACATATCGGCAGGCACGGGGTACTATCATCTACGAGCCTATTTGGAAATGTCCTCAACTTTTCCAAAGAAGCGAAGGCTACCTTTTTAAGTGCGGAGGGATATTATCAAACTAAAGATGAAAATAGTATAAAGGACACATTTAAAAATTCTAAAAAGAAAATATACGAGTGTTTTGGATGGTTGCACACAGATTTCACTTTCCAGGAGAAGTTGCTTGTGAACGGGGTGGATATGAAAATAAAGCTCACCCGCACGAGTCCTGAGATCTGCTTAAATCTGGATGCGAATCAAGAAGAGGGTGCAAAGTCCGTTGTGGTTCACATTATGGACACATACCTCCGCGTACGGCGAGTGAAATTAAGTTCACCAAAACAACTAGAAATTGAGAAAAATTTACTAAACGCTACAGTGAAATATTCTATTAACAGAGTGCAAATCAAACTATATACGGTTCCTGCAGGGTTGGCATCGAAGCAGATAGAAAACATTGCCCTGGGAAATCTTCCTAAAAGGATATTAATCGGCATGCAGGACCACGCTTCGGTGAATGGAAAATATAAAAAGAGTGCCTTTAAATTCGAGAATTTCGGACTTAAAAATATAACTCTATACGTTAATGGCACTGCTTTGGGTGGAACAATGGGTACGGACTATTCATCAGACGCTGTGTTACCTCTGTGCCAGAGCCTATAAATCTGACCCATATTGCAGGTGATTGTGATGAGCTTGGTAATGGGGTAACGCAGGAAGAATTCATTAATCAATTTAACCTTTATCCGTTTGACATTACACCTGACTTATCTGCTAGCGTAAATACCCATTTAACCCCACAGCAGAGCGGAAACATCTCAGTGCGGCTGGAATTCGCCAAGTCTATAGACGCGCCTGTTAGTGTACTAGTATATCTCGAATCGCAAGCCCTAATAGAAGTAGATAGATTTAGGAGCGTTATCACTGACTTTTAAAATGGATGCTAATACACTTCAGAAAGTAATGGAGCGAGTCACACGTTCCAAATTTATCGGCGTGTTTGCGAAGAATGAAACATTGAGTTTTGCCAAGTACGCGAGAATGCGGTAGTCTTATTGTTGAACAAGACATCATCGGTAATGAAGGGATTCACTGGATCGCTGTCTATTTTAAAAATAGACAGCGCCTGTACTATTTTGATTCACTCGGTACTCAACCCTGGAGTGACCTATTATGTAAAATTTCTCGCTCAGTTACATATTCCCGAAGTTGTGTGGTCCCCATTTCGCATGCAAGGATATTTTACTAATGTTTGCGGAATGTAGTGTGTCTCATTTCTCATGCATATGTCAAATGATAAAGAATTTATAAATTTTTTAAAATTTATTTGACCCGTGTCACACTCGCCGAAACGATGAAATGGTATGCAGACAGATAAAAAGCCGTTTTCCAATTGTACGTACTCGTTGTATATTATAATGTTTTGTTCGTATATTTGTAACGATATATTCGTTATTGTCCTGATTTCTTTCATTTAATAAAATTTATGAAAATATATTGTCTATCCCAAAAGATCGAAAAACACTTACATTATTTCGGGTTTGTGAATTGTTGACTGGATCAGTATACCCTCTGTATTCCGAGGTCTTCAAAAGATTGTATAACACGTGTCAAATCCTCATCGACCTTAAAGGAATAATGCTTTTAAAACATATACAGAGTATACAGACAGTCAGATCCCCATTAGTGAAGATATCTTTGGTTCGATACCATTTTCGATTTTAGCATAATGGGGAAATAACATTGAATGACATTTTTTGGCGAGTATCTATTTGACGAGATACTACAACTCTCCATATATATATAAAATTCTAATTATAGACACTTACATTTCGATGGTAGTCCTTGCGTCGGATTGTAAGGAGCGTCACTACAAATATCTTCTACGGTTTGCGTTGAAAATAATTCGCCACGATCAATCGCATTGAAAAGACTAATTGCGTTAATGCTGCAGTATCACGTCTTCATACAAGTCTGGGGAGACGTACAGGTCCATGGTGGAGGATGTGTGACACTGCTGACTGATCAGTATATCATCCATATTCCGAGGTTCTTCAAAAGATTGTATAACACGTGTCAAATCCTCATCGGACCTTAAAGGAATAATGCTTTTAAAACATATACAGAGTATACAGACAGATCCCCATTATGTGAAGATATCTTTGGTTCGATTACCAATTTCGATTTTAGCATGATGGGGAAATAACATTGATTGACATTTTTGACTAGTATCTATTTGACGAAATACTACAACTCTCCATATATATATAAAATCGAATTATGGACACTTACATTTCTATGGTAGTCCCTTGCGTCGGATTGTAAGGAGCTTCACTGCAAATATCTTCTACGGTTTGCGTTGAAATAAGTCGTCACGATCAATCGCTCTAAAAAGACTAAGTGCAGTTAATGCTGCAGTATCACTCTTCATACAAATCTGGGGAGACGTACAGGTCCATGGCGGAGGAATGATTATTCACTGACGCGAAAATAGCTACTGTTACTCCCAACTGAAAATATCCCCTTTTATATGCACAATCGCCAAGCTCCGCCCAAAAGACCAGATGTTCGTCGTGATTGGCTGCCGATGTAGCTGGGTGGAGCTATGACGTGTACCATTCCGCTATAACGGGTACGGACGAGTAATTGCATCTTTATATTTTCACTAATAGATTAATGCTCTTATTCTCCTTTGAAAATTATTTGGTGATTCGTATAGAACTTTTGATATTGATTCCAAATATGGTTTCAGAAGTTTTCTATCACCCATAGTTTTCGAGAAAATAATATTTCCATTTACTCAGTTTCCCGCATCATTAGTCACTAATGTAATCGAGAGGGTATAAAGAAATATATCATAATTATATTTTAAAAATAACATTCGGTTTCAACGTTAAACTGTGGGTCTAAGGTCCGCCCGAATTGTTCATTCTGACGAAGGTCAAGCTTTCCACTCCACCTTAGACCTACAGTTTAACTCCGAACCATCAACAGCCCAGCGTCTTAACCACTAGGACACGTAGGGTACCCATTTATCTGCCAACCACTTTCTTTGTTCCACTCCACCTTAGACCTACAGTTTAACTCCGAACCATCAACAGCCCAGCGTCTTAACCACTAGGACACGTAGGGTACCCATTTATCTGCCAACCACTTTCTTTTTTGTGAATGACCACCTTAGACCTACAGTTTAACGTGGAACCATCAACAGCCCAGCGTCTTAACCACTAGGACACGTAGGGTACCCATTTATCTGCCAACCACTTTCTTTTATTATGTGTAATGACCACCTTAGACCTACAGTTTAACGTGGAACCATCAACAGCCCAGCGTCTTAACCACTAGGACACGTAGGGTACCCATTTATCTGCCAACCACTTTCTTTTATTATGTGTAATGACCACCTTAGACCTACAGTTTAACTGAACCATCAACAGCCCAGCGTCTTAACCACTAGGACACGTAGGGTACCCATTTATCTGCCAACCACTTTCTTTTATTATGTGGAATGACCACCTTAGACCTACAGTTTAACGTGGAACCATCAACAGCCCAGCGTCTTAACCACTAGGACACGTAGGGTACCCATTTATCTGCCAACCACTTTCTTTTATTATGTGTAATGACCACCTTAGACCTACAGTTTAACGTGGAACCATCAACAGCCCAGCGTCTTAACCACTAGGACACGTAGGGTACCCATTTATCTGCCAACCACTTTCTTTTATTATGTGTAATGACCACCTTAGACCTACAGTTTAACGTGGAACCATCAACAGCCCAGCGTCTTAACCACTAGGACACGTAGGGTACCCATTTATCTGCCAACCACTTTCTTTTATTATGTGGAATGACCACCTTAGACCTACAGTTTAACGTGGAACCATCAACAGCCCAGCGTCTTAACCACTAGGACACGTAGGGTACCCATTTATCTGCCAACCACTTTCTTTTATTATGTGGAATGACCACCTTAGACCTACAGTTTAACGTGGAACCATCAACAGCCCAGCGTCTTAACCACTAGGACACGTAGGGTACCCATTTATCTGCCAACCACTTTCTTTTATTATGTGGAATGACCACCTTAGACCTACAGTTTAACGTGGAACCATCAACAGCCCCAGCGTCTTAACCACTAGGACACGTAGGGTACCCATTTATCTGCCAACCACTTTCTTTTATTATGTGGAATGACCACCTTAGACCTACAGTTTAACGTGGAACCATCAACAGCCCAGCGTCTTAACCACTAGGACACAAGGGTACCCATTTATCTGCCAACCACTTTCTTTATTATGTGGAATGACCACCTTAGACCTACAGTTTAACGTGGAACCATCAACAGCCCCAGCGTCTTAACCACTAGGACACGTAGGGTACCCGTTTATCTGCCAACCACTCTTTTATTATGTGGAATGATGAACAGCTGGGCTTTGCTGATCTCTTACATATAAAACCCATTCACTAAGAACATTGGCTTTCCTTTCTCACTAGAAACAAACTCTGCCATAAGTAGAATTTAATTGGATTCATCTACACTATATATATATATATATATATATATATATATATATTATTCTATATGACACCATACAAATTACGCGTAAATATTTTCATTGTAGAAGTAATACAATGACAATATTAATATCTGAAGTCAGTGGTGATTTCTGCTCGAATAGCTTGTAGAAGGATAATCCCTCGACCCGAAAAAGGTCTCTAGGGACACGATTCGAACTGATTTAGCTTCTGCCTTTCATCGTGTGTGTGTGTGTGTGTGTGTGTGTTGTTACTCTATTTATATTTATATATATATATATATATATATATATATATATATATTGGGGGAAGATCTCTCACCCGTTCTTTCGACCCGACCCCGTTTCATTGTAGAAATAATAATAATAATAATAATAATAATATGTGCAAGGTGTTTGCAGTTAAGATGTAGTTTGTGTGTAAAAAGTTATTTATTAATAAGTAGAATTTAATTGGCTTCATCTACACTATATATATATATAATATATATATATGTATCATAAGCTGTTTAAAAGAATGTATAATTATAGTAAACGAAATAGCTAGTTAACCGTAAAATTAATTATTTTCTATTATCGTTTTCGAAGGTAAACTATGTTATTTGTTTCTTTAAGTTCAATGAAGTTAATGTTAAATTTGCTTCTAAACTAAAATTAAATGTTATAAAATAAATAATATATATATATACATATATATATTTACCTAACATAAGAAAAGAATATGTATATATATATATATATATATATATAGCATAATAATATATATCTAGCAATCCGATCATTGCAAAAATAAAAAACTGGAAAGGTATGCAATTAATAAAGGTGTATTTAAACAGAATTTAATTGGAATAATATCGTCATATTGTGTTGCACAATGGATGATTAATGGGACACATGGCGCTATCTGGCAACTCAGCCAGAATAGAGGCTTATAAAAGATCGAGAAGCTGGTGAAGACTCATTCCCAGCTCGGCTCCAGCCGAGCAAGGACCTCTGGTCCTTCTCTTTTTGGCCCTTTGGTAAACCCCTTAGTGGCCTCTTAGGTTAGGAAAACGAAAATAATATGCCTTAAAGGCAACTACTCTCTCTCTCTCTCCTTCAGGCGTCTCTCTCTCTCTCTCCTACAGGCGTCTCTCTCCCTCCTTCAGCTCTCTCTCTCTCTCTCCTGCATGTGTGTGTACCTCCTGCATGTGTACCTCTCCTCTCTCCTTCAGGCGTCTCTCCCTCCTACAGGCGTCTCTCTCTTCTTCAGGTCTCTCTCTCCTTCAGCTGTCTCTCTCTCCCTTCAGGCGTCTCTCTCACCTTGGCTCAGCCAACTGGCTGATTCTGGCTGATTAGGAGCCCTATAAAACAACGCCAACTCGGCTGAAGTCTTAGTGTGCACTTGGCTCCTGCCAGGTGAACACCTCTCCTCCTTTCTCCTCCTCCTCTCTCTTCTTTCTCTTGGGGGATAACGCCGCCTCCAAGTTTCATGACCCCCCTTGTTGCACCTGCAGCATCGCCCCTTTGGGGGAATGTTTTTTTTTCTTTTTTTCCTTTTTTTGCTTTTTTTTTGTTGCAACCCCCACCCCCTTTGCAACATTCTTGCACTCTCCCCTTTTGCGGCTATACTACTGCCCTTCAAGTTTGTTTCGAAGTTTACTAACACTTTTTAAGTACGATAAAATGGTCGTTTGACGCTTGAATGAAATTCATATTTGGTAGATCGCGCATCGTTTTAAATTCAACGTTCATTCCAATCGCCTTTAGACTAGAGTGCGTACGTTTTGAAATCACCTACAAACGGTCGTATTAATTTCCATTTTCGTTCCTTTAATTGGGAGGGGGGGAGTTCACCCTTCTACTAACCCCCCTTCCTCCTTCGCTCCCTCTTCCCCGTTAACCTGTCAGTTGTAGTCCATCAATTTCCCTTTGGTATTTCCTCATTTCCTTTTCATCTCCTCTCGCTTCTACGGGAAACAAATACGGACTAAATGTCTTTCTCTCTCATCGCCTTCTTCATTCCGTCTCTTCTACTTGCTCTTTTCTATTTTCTTCGTGTAAACTCTTCTTTTTTTCACCCATTATCTTCTCTCACACGGCTTTTATTCACTTCAATCATCTTTTCTGATATTCCTCTTCGCCCTCATTTTTCTTACTTATTAGTTCGTTTTATTTAAAGGGGAAAAATAAAAAAATCCTCTTTCGCAAACGAATTTCAATATCATTTTTACCCATCACCCTTTTAATATATATATATATATATATATATATAAATTTTTTCCCAATTTGGTAATGCAGATCGATGGGAAATATGCTCCTCATTGCTATTATTTAATTGATTGGAAACTAAAGTTTAGACTAGTTCTCATTATTCTGACTGTAGTAATATATATATATATATATATTATATATATATATATATATATATATTATATATATATATATATAATTTTAACTGTTACTTTTTTTACATTTGTTTTAACTTTTTTAGCGCTGATAATGGAAATTAAATTTTTCCAAAACGTTTGCCAATAAACTACAATATGTACCATCTCCTTTGTCCTCTTATTTCTCACTAAATTGCGCTTCCCAAGAACAAACACTTCATCAGAGAGAGTGGATCTTTTAGATTCTATGGCCGCCACTAATTTTGAATAAAAATTATTTAAAGAAATTTATAATTTCTCCTATGACCTTCTGACTCTGACTTTTGCGCCCACCATATATTATATATATATATAATATATATAAATATAATATATATATATATATAGTGCGTTCGAAAAGTCTCTCCGCAGTCAACCAACACTTTAAAAAAAGTGTTTGACAACAAGTGTAGACGAGTTGCTCTGTGCCTGCGAAATGGTGGAAAACACTCTCAACACATGCTGTAAAATCAGGTTTGTAATAAAATCACTAAATCATGGTTGAATGAAAACATTGTAGCCTTCCAAAATGGGCAGGCACTAATAATATTTACCACAAAAACAAAACTTAATTGAAATTTAAGGCAAGTAAATTATCGTGTAGAAAAATTAGTCGTTCAGCAGCATCAAGAGCTAAACGATTACGAGCGTTGGAAATGACATTTTTCGCTTGTGGGTGGCAACGAGATATTTCCGAACGAGTACTAATAATTTCGGGAACCTTTCTCCTGATTGGCGTTTCCAGAATTTTCCTTGTGTTGCTGTGGAAAGTGAAGTTTGAATGTGTTCTATAATTTTCTTTGTTTTAGACTAATATCCAGACTTTTTTTCATAAAAATCGGCAGTTAACCCTCCCCCATCCCACCGTGAGATAGAAGGTGAGGAATTATAAAATTTGAACTCCTTTGTATTTTTATGGGGCTTAGACAACAATTCTATTAAAATTCCAACATTAACGCCTAATAACCCAAATAAAACTACAGTAATATTCGGTATTCGGCTGAATAGTTTTACACCGAATATTTGGTATTCGGTGAATTTTAGTATTTGGTACATCTCGTGTGTGTGTGTATATATATATATATATATATATATGACAGCGACTTCAAGAGCCTCAGAGCCCTGGGGGAGGGGATTATAAATGTCCCCAGTTCTGGCTTCCCCGCTGCCGATACCAGGAACGCAGACCCGGGCAGTGGGTCTGGTTCTGTTACTATCCATTCGAGATATCCTGGGTCTCTGCCTGATTCACTTTTCATCAGAGGTGTAAAAAGTATCGAAATTTGTTACTTAAGTTCAAGTAAAATACCATTCTAAAATGCACTAAGTAAAAGCTAAAAAAATATATGCTTTAATACGTACTCGAGTAGTAAAAGTAAAAAGTAGCATCTCAAACAATATCGATAATGATAAACATTACTTTGTAACAACGATAAACTATGTACTAACTATACTTATTAGGTAATGGAAAAACAAATACAGTATATGACTTCAACCGGCAGACTTCGGCAGACGATAAAGAAAGCAGAAGGCACGTGATTGGCTAATTTAAATGCACGCGCATCCTGTGTCCTCTGATTGGTTGCTTCAAACATGGGAGTTTCTACAGGGTGGGCCGTAAGTTTCCATACATAGGAAAAATTAAACGTTTGTTTTTATGTTTCAGATACCCTAAGAATATGCGTTTGACGTAAGATCTTGTTTACTGATGAAGCAAATTTTTACGTCAATGGAGAGGTTAATCGGCAAAACATACGTTATTGGAGTAATGCTAACCCTAACTGGCTGAGTCCGACGAAGATGCAAGGTGCCGGTAAAGTGATGGTGTGGGCCGGGATATGGGGTGACAGAATTATTGGACCAATTTTTGTCAGTGGAAATCTTAATGCCGAAAGGTATCTTAACATGTTGCAAGAAGAGATTTTCCCATCCCTGCTAAACGAGGAAGGTAACTTCCCAGTTTACTTCCAGTAAGATGGAGCTCCACCTCATTATGGTCTTCACGTGCGTCGGTATTTGGATCAGCAGCAGTTTCCGGATGCTTGGATTGGTCGGCGTGGTCCTGTGGAGTGGCCTCCCAGATCCCCAGATCTCACCCCCCTTGATTTCTATCTTTGGGGGCACTTGAAGGCCATGGTGTATCAGGAAAAGATACGAGACATAAATCATCTAAAGGAACGTATCACCAACGCCATTACAAGCATAACGTCAACTGTGCTAATGCGTGTTCATCAACAGTGGGGAACACGTATTGAAATGTGTTTTCAAAACAATGGCAACCATGTAGAGCATATTATATAAATAAAAATGGTTGTCCATAAAAAAATGTTTATTTTTCCTATGTATGGAAACTTACGGCCCACCCTGTACAATGTTTGGGGAAAGTAACGAAAGGTATTGAGAAAAATGTAATGAAGTAAAAGTACAATATTTTCTCTCAAAATTTACTTGAGTAACATTAAAAGTATTTAAAGATAGAAGTACTTTTTAAAAGTTGATCCCGAAAAAAGTTAAAGTATGGTTACTCCGTTTCTCTACACCTCTGCTTTTCATTAACTTCTGCAATATATGTGGCCTTTCCTTAAATTCCCAATCTGTTGAATACCACCTCTACTCTAAACCTCGCCTGCTCTTCCTCGCTGAAACTCGGGTGTCTGGGACAACTGACAGAAACCCCCTTTTTATACCCTCCTACATTCTCTATACTCACTCTCATTCCAAATGCGGATGTTTCGTATATGTACACAACGACCTAGCTTGCTCTCGTATTCTCGAACTTGAATCCTCCGAATTCTACACCCTTTGGCTACCGCTTAATTGCCACTCTCGAACTAAATACATCTGCGCTGTCTACCTTTCTCTTAATTCTACTGACTACTTTACTTCCAAAGTGGAATACATTCTATCCCACTCTCCTTTCGTTGAAATCTCCATTTTAGTTGTCAGTGTTCACCACGACCTTTGGCTTTCCTCCCACTTCACTGACACCCCAAGTGAAATAGCTTACAACTTCTCTATCCTGAGTGACGTAGAGCAGATTGTACAACACCGTACTCGTATCCCCGATCGCCTTGGAGATAGGCGCCTTTGGCACTTTGGCACTTTGGCGCTGTTGATTGGGACCCTTAGGCAGTACTACTACGATTTACCATGGAATAGTTACTGCTTTCGTGACAGGGGCCCCTCCGATTGTGCTGAGCGCATCACGGAGGCGAGTTTCACAGGCGAGGAGGCGTACATTCCATATTTATTCCTACTACTGATGCAAAAATACTTTGGTTTAATTTTGCTTACTCTAATGCTATCCGCAACAGAGAGTCGTCGTTCAGAAGGTACCGTCGCCATCCAACTCCTGACTCTCACTCAGCTTGTATTTCTACCAGAAATCTTGCAAAATCTGTTCTTCGATTCGCCAAAAACTTCCTTCATCAGATAAAAATCTGAAAATCTATCTTAAATCTCTAATTCTTCTCGCTCTTTCTGGCACCTAGCCAAGATCCTTTCCAACAATTTTAGTACTACTGTACTTTCCTCTTTTCCATCCTGAGGACACTTCAGATAAAGCTGAACTCATCGCTCAGACTTTCGCCTCCAACTCAACCCTCTACGATTTCGGTACTATTCTTCCATCTCCTCCCTCTAACCTAATTATGTCTGAAATTAGAATCTCTTCCAAACATTTTTTTTCTGCCTTCTCTGGGCTCAACTCTTGGAAGGCGTTCGGTCCTGATTGTGTCCCTCCTGTTCTCAAGAACTGTGCTTCTGTGCTGACATCCTGCCGAGGCAAACTCTTTCGTCTTTATCTTTCATCTGGTACTTTTACTTACTGCTGGAAGTTCGCTTTCATTCAACCCTGCAGCCATCGTCCAATTGCTTTTGCCTTTCTAAATTTTTGTTTAATCTATCCTTGATAGGAAGATTCTTAAACACCTTTCTTCTCGCAATCTTCTTTCAGATCGTCAGTATGAGTTCCGCAAGGGACACTCCACTGGCGATCTTCTTGCATATCTCTGACTCTTGGTCATCCTCCTTTCGGGATTTCGGTAAAACCTTTGCTGTTGCGCTAGACATATCAAAAGCTTTTGATAGTCTGGCACAAATCTCTAATTTCCTTTCTGGCCGATCTGTAGCTGTGATTGTAAATGGTTACGTCTTCTAAAGCTATTAATAGTTGTGTTCTGGCCTGTCACCCACTTTTTTCCTTTTATTTATCAATAATCTTTTAATTCGCACTTTCTAACCTATCCACTCCTATGCCGATGATTCCACCCTTCACTTCTCCACCCGCTTCACAATGCGCCCCCCTCACTCCATGATTCGCGTGAGAGGGCTATGGTGCACCTGACCTCTGATGTTTCTACTATCTCTGATTGGGGGCAGAGAAAACCTTGTGTCCTTCAATGTCCCAAAAATTCGGTTTCTTAATTTGTCTACTGGTCACAAGCTTCCACACGACTATCCCCTTATGTTCAACAACACACAACTCAATCCTTCTTCTCTTAGCATATTTGGTGTTTCCTTTTCTCGTGATCTTTCCTGGAAAGATCACGTATAGGCTCTTTCTAAAACACCTTCTAAGAGGTTAGGTGTCCCGTACCGGTTCCGCAGTTTTTCACTCCACTCATTTGCTGTCTGTATAGGGGTTTTGTCCGCCCCTGTGTGGAGTACGTTTCTCGTACTTGACCAGATGGAATCAAAGGCTTTTCGTCTCATCAATTCCCCTGCCTCTTACTGACTATCTTCAATCCCTGTCTCTTCGCCACAATATTGCCTCACTCTCTCATTACTGTAGCTAAAATAACGGACACTACTCTTCTGAACTCCCTAACTGCATGCCTCTTCCTTTAAGGAGGAGATCACGCAGTACCTGACTTTCGACACATTCTTATTCCTTTACTGTCCAACTTTTTAATGCGAGGGTAAATTGGTATTTTCAGTCTTTCATTTACTCAAGCTCTCAACTCTGTAACAATCATCCTCAATCCATTTTTTCCCCGTCTATGAACTCCAATGTTTCAAACGCAGTTTCCAGGCATTTCGGAAAACTTGGACCTTGATTTTGGCTCTCTCCTTCCTCTATGGGAGAGGGGGCGTTTTTGTGGGCATTTCGCCTGAGCGCTCCTTCCTGCATATATATGTCAGGGGGGGATCTGTGTAATCAGGGATATCATGAAATCCCTAAAAGGTTCAGGGATTTCATGTGAGGTTAAGTCGTGATATTTTCGTTAGTTTTAACGAAAATATCACGACTTAACCAAACCACTCCTCAAGGGCGTACAGTTGACCTAACGGGGCATTCAATAAATTTCCCATAGGTTTAACGAAATTATCACGACTTAACCTTATATGAAATCCTTGAACATTTTAGGGATTTAATGAAATCCTAAGTTACACACATTCCTTGCAACATTATATATATATATATATAATAATATATATATAATATATATTATTATATATATATTATATATATATATATATTATATAATATATAACGAATTGTTGCATAAATTTTCAGCAGGTCACTATCTTATGTTTCCATATTAAGTGATAAGGATTAATGACTGTGTTTGTCCCTGCAAAATCAATATGATTCATGGTCAGCCTTCGATTCACGTTGTCTTTCTAATTTATTATAGGATTTAACTCCTTCTTGGAGCTCACGTAAAAGGAGATGTTCGTGCAAGTGGAGTAAGTACAGAAATATATATATATATATATATATATATATATATATATATATATATATATAGTGGCGCTCGTAAGTATTCGTACAGAGAAATGTTTGTTATATTCGTCCTTATCTTTTGTACCATGCAAAGGATAGTTATGAAAAGTTTACTGTTCGTTTGGAAAATTTGACAAATAAAAAAAATAGTTTAACTCCAACATATAATGTAAAATATTAAAGAATTGAGTAAAATTCAAGTAAGTTAAAATGCAAAAGTTTTTGTACATTTACTTACAAATTATTTAATACTTTGTATGTCCACCTTTTGCTTGAATGACTTCAATGATTCGTTTTGGGTAATTTTCTACGAGATTTCGACATCTCTCAGTAGAAATTTTAGTCCATTCTTTTAAAGAAAATTGTTACAATTCATTCATACTCGAAGGATTTCTCTTGCGGATACTTTTTCAAATGAAATTAATGAAATTAAATTGAGATCTGAGCTTTGACTGGGCCACTCGTGAAGCTTGAAATTATTTTGATGAACCCATTTTATGGTGCTCTTTTTTGTTTTGGGTCATTTTCTTGTTGCAGTACCCAACTGCGACCCATTCGCAACTCCCAAACTCAATATTTCCTGATATTCTTCGAATTCAAGATTCAATTGATGACGACAAGCTTTCCTGCACCAGAGCACTAAAACATCCCCAAAAGCAAACTACCACCACCATGTTTAACCGTAGGAAGGATGTTTTTACCCCCGAATGCAGTATTTGATTTCCGCCAAACCTGCCATTGCTCGTTGTTCCCGAATAATTTAATTTTGATCTCGTCTGTCCGAAAACTTTCTTCAAGAATCCAAATCCCATTTTGATTACCCTTTGAGTACTTTAAACAGCTCAGTATTATGGCCGCAAAATGGGAGATTGCAATGCAATGTTGATCAAATGGTACAAGGTGCCAACCCCCTTCCCCCTTGTTGCAAGGTGCCATCCCCCCGGGTGCCAAAAAAAGGAAGCAAGGGGGATTCCTCCCAGCTGTCACAAGCTGGGGAATCCACCTAACCTAGGACCGCCAGACGCTAATAAGGCTCTTTGTCTTTGCACTGGTCTTAGGTCTTAATCAGCCAGTTGGCTTAGAAGGCGTAAATGGCTTGTTTAGGTGTGTGTGTATATATATATATCAGGGTGTTTGAAAACTTTCTGTACAAATTGTAATGGGGGATAGGCAACACCAAGACAAACCTTTTCGTCTATAAGTGTATGTCCGCTGACGTCACCATTCGGCGCGAGAGGGCGCCGCTGCAATTGGCTAAAAGGTGAAGTGGGCTAGACTCGCGCTTGCCGCGGGCATTCTTAAATCGGACGTAGTACGCGTAACATGGAGCGCTTCACGACTGCTGAGATGGCTGACATGCATATGGTGTATGTGGCTGCCAATGGAAACGGAGAGCTGCTGTGAGGTTGTACCGACAGCGCTTCCCAACAGACGTGTGCCAACCACCAAAACGTTTGCGCATTTGCATCGGCGACTGCGAGAAACTGGAACATTCCATGCAAACATGCATGACACTGGTCGGGAGAGAAACGTGCGCACTCCTGACATGGAAGAAGAAATCCTACGGCGATTTGAGGACAATCCAAGTGCAAGCACGCGAGGTGTTGCACGTATCCTCGGTGTGAACCACGACCTGGTCTGGAGTGTGTTGCACGAGCAGCAGTTACATCCGTTTCATCGTCAGAGTGTCCAGGCATTACAAACCCGTGTAGCATGTGGATTTGCGTGCGCCCACACGTGAGAATTGTGCATGTTAAACACACCCTCACGTGTGAAACAGGCCTCATCTGAGAACAGCACATAAGCCGGAAAATTAGGCTGCACCGCTGTCTGCTGCAGAAACCAGCGTGCGAATTCCACACGAGAGGGTAATCCCGAGGTTGTAATGCTACTATGCAACTAGTTTGTTGGTTTTGTTCTGACTATTTTTTTTTTCTAATTGGATTCAGTTTGGTGGTGCTTGTGATAGAATTATGACGTTCCGTTCGTGTGATTTCGACTTTGAAAACTTGATTCGTATTGTGCCCTAGATGAAGACAAAGGATTGGATGTTTTTATCAATTACGGCGTTCTTCTCTCATCCTTAATTTGCCCGAAATGTGACAGTGAGTGCCTAATACGAAAAGATCATAAGATATTTAGGTGAAATAACCAATATTAACCTGTTAGGTTAATTGAATGCCCGGTTAGGTCAACTATACGCCCTTGATGATTGGTTAGGTTAAGTCGTGATATTTTTGTTAGTTTAAGCGAAAATGACGCGAGCAAATTTTTCTGGTTAATTTTGAGGTGCTTTGTACGAAACTGCCATCCGTTTCCTGTGCAAATGCGTAGTTTTCGAGATGACGATATCTCGAAAACTACGCATTTGCACAGGAAACGGATGGCAGATTCGTGCAAAACACCAAAATCGACCAGAAAAGTTTCTCATCATAAAAACAGACTGGGTGTAAAAACGAATAATTACCAATTATTGGAATTAATTTCATGAAATATACTGAAAATAAATATACAAATCAAAATAGTTCAGAAGAATTCTATACACACTTTAAACGATATATATCTAAATATATACATTCTTAAATAATACTATTACAGGAGAAATCTATATACACATTAAATAATAAAATTTTAACATATATAGAAATAAATATACATTCAAAAATTAATATATAAACATCAAAATAATAATAGTACAGGAGAAATCTATATACACATTATGTTCTACTGCGCTTAACTAAAATACAAAACTCGCACGTGATCGAGTCCATAGTTACATCATTGTTGCTTTGCACTATGCAATAAATACGATTTAACATTATTTCACCCCTCAAGTTATAGGGTTGCCTATACTCGATGGAAAGGGCCTTCAATTCATTCAAGACTATTTTTGTGCCCACTTTGCATTCGGTTGGCAAGTTATCACTCTTTAAACACGGACAGAATACAATCAAAAGCACTCACGGAGAGGGTGTCGTTAGCCGCAACATCATTATTAAATTCAAGTTTATAAACACTCCTTTCCAATCGCGGCCTTATTCTTACCGATCCGCGCTTTTCAATCGTGAACTCTTCTCCACAATGCATATCGGCAGTTGAGATAATCTTCTAAGTCGTAGCGACAGTTGCTCATTATATAAAGAAATAGTTCTTCAGGGTGAACGGTGTAGGTGAGCTCAGCCCTGTACCACGCAAACCCTTTGTACCGAAGTTCATGATATTTCGAAGAGTCTAAACCTTTTAAATAAGCATCCAGTTCTAAATCATTCTCGCCATGTTCATTCTTACACTCGGTAAACCCGTTGAGCAGAGCGGTGTATGCGTATTCAAGAACTGTATCAAAATAAAGCATATCCATAACACGTGCGTCTAATATAGGCTTTAGCTTGCGGAATCCGACGATTTCAAGCATTCTGTCGAGGATGAATAGGTTCCGTGTGTGGAGAAGAACGTTATTATCGGACGCATTTTTCCACATCAGTCGTATATCAATGCATGGCTGATCGCTATTTATACACAACGTACAAACAATGGCATATGAGGGGGGTATCACTAATCTGTTCTCTTCTTGTACCTACACCTGCAGGTATTTTATAACGATCTTCGCTCCACTTCTCAACTATCACGAAGACTCTCTTCATCTCAACACTTAAATAAACAACATGTCTACAAGTCGTTTCCAGCACAGTTAACGGCACCAGTTTTACGCCTGAACACACGCAATGACTTCGTCACGGACACATCGTATACGGCATTGAGAATGCTGCTCAAAGGAAGCTCCATCGTATTCTATTGCGAGAAGTGCACGTTCGGACGGTTCAAGCTCCGAGATGACTATGAGCAGCCGGTGCGGGGTTTGGCACGGAGACAGGTGTGGGAAATGAGTCACGCGGGTGAGTCATACCAAGCGTTAATGTTTCGTGTACGGATTTGTTCCAACATGAAAGTCATGTGAATACTTGTGCCCCATTATACTGGGCAACCGTTTAGAGAACTTTTCCATCTGCGACACACGAAGTAATATCGGCTTTGTTTTATTACTCCCACTCACCAGAATGCACACCAGACATTTTCGCTCAGGGTGATTTTCACGAACTAAGCACATTTTATTCACACTCCGGCGCACTATTTGAGAGAAACGTGTGCCCATACTTATCCTTTTTGCCTAGCAAGCGATACTCGTCTCTAAATTCTATTAAAAACTCACGCAGGCCTTTAGCCACAACCTCGCTGCAAACCTCGTCATGATGTATATTAATATAGTGGTAAAAGTATTTCAGATTGTCCATTATGACAAGATTTACATTCTCAGCCGCAGGGTACGAGTACTCGGTCCGTTTTCCTTTTTCTCATTGTCTCAGTTGCTCGGAGGCACTAGCACCGGACCTCCCGATGATGCAGCATAATATAATACCGCTTGTCACACGACTCATCAACAAGACTCACTAACCATACCCGTTGCTTCTCTTCTGCACGTGTTGTTCCTTCCACTTCACGGTATATGTAAACTTTTATCAGTTTAGTCCTAGAACATAGTCCATTATATCGTTTATGCCACGAAATCCTGCATTGCTCTCGCCAGAATAGCCGTAGAGTATTTGAACCTCTTGTTCCTCAAGCTTCCCACGGTTCACTGTAGCCTTAAAAGCCTCAAAGGGTGGAGGAATAGGGATTCTTTGAGAGTTCACCACATCTTCAGACTTTAGCGAATACCACTTCAGCAGGAGCCACGTGACCTTTGTTCGATCATACAGGGGGCGGAGCTTAGGACTTTTCCTGTGCATACGCGCGCGCGCGCGCACACAAAGGAGAAAATGAAACGCTAACTAAAACACGATTTATTTAATAAACATCGAATTATTCAAGGTGTGTATATATATATATATATATATATATATATATATATATTATATATATATATATATATCTCAGGTCATCCCATAAGTAATGTCGTTTTTTACGATAGATTAAGTTTAAACTAGTCCTACTCGGTTTAAGCATAAATTTTCGGAAGGTTATATCTAAGAGATCTATCGTGTTTCGCTACATACTTTACAGACCTTGACCAGTGAAGACGTGTGTTTTGCTTTATGTGAACCCCTCATAAACATGGCGGTATCAGAAGAGCATATCAGGCATATAATGCTTTAAGAATTCAAAAAAGGGAATAGTGCTACTGAAGCAACGCGAAACATTCAGGAAGTTTATGGCAACGATATTCCGCATGTGAGGAAATGTCAAAGATGGTTTCAAAAGTTTAGGAATGGTGACTGCTGTTTGACAAATGCAGCACGCTCTGGACGCCATGCTGAGTTTGATGATGACCCGCTGTTAGCCGCACTTGAAGATGACTGTTCAACAACTGTCGAAGAATTGGCCCAGAAACTCAATTCATCCCCGTCCACCATCCCTCGACATTTGCAACAACTCGGGAAAGTGCCTAAGTTAGGAAAATGGGTGCCACATGAATTGTCGGTCGACAATCTGAGGGTGCGGGTAAACATTAGCACAGCTCTTCATTCCCGTGAACTCCAAGATCCGTTTTTGCACCGTTTAGTGACGTGATGAAAAGTGGATACTGTACCAGAATGTTAAGCGCCGTCGACAGTGGGTTTGTGCCGGAGAACCAGCGACACCACAGCCAAAACCAAATCTTCACCCTCGGAAGGTGTTGCTTAGTGTTTGGTGGGATAAAGGTGGTGTAATACACTTTGAAACCTTACCACCAACCAAACAATCACCGCTCAAGTCTACTGTCAACAACTGGATTGATTGAACACTGCACTAAAAGAAGAGAGACCACCTTTGGTTAATCGGAAAGGAATCGTGTTCCACCACGACAACGTACGTCCTCATACCGCTCGGACCACTTCTGCAAAAATTGAGGAGCTTGGGTGGGAAAAACTTCCACATCCTTCATATTCTCCAGACCTTGCGCCTTCAGATTATCATCTCTTCAGGAATCTGCAAAACTATCTTGACGAGAAACAGTATACTTCTTTAAATGACTTGCACACCAGTCTTTGTACGTTTTTTGCCTCAAAATCGCCTGACTTTTATAAACATGGCATTGAAAAGCTTGTAGGACGTTGGCAGAGTGTCATTGATTCCGATGGAAAATATATACTAGATTAAAAAGTTTCAGTTGAGTTTTTTTTGTCCTTCAAATTCCGATCAAAAACACGACATTACTTATGGGATGACCTGATATATTCAAATACGTGTAATAAATAAAATAAACATCGAATTATTTAAGATATATATATATATATATATATATATATATATATATATATATATATATATATATATATATATACAGTGGGTCAAAAGTCTGGCCCCATAGGAGGTTTATGTTCACATGGACTAAAATTTTTGTCTATAATTATTTTTATTTTTTCAGATTGGTACATCGTCGTAGGGAGTATTGTCAGTGGTTTATGCAACATAGGCAGTTGGAAAAGCGTATCATGTTCACTGTTCAGTGACGAAGCAATTTTTTACCTAAACGGTTCAGTCAACAGACATAATGCACGATATTGGGCTAAAGAAAATCCACATTGGATTGAGGACGGACGCTCGCAGTACAACCCAAGGGTTATGGTATGGGCTGCTATGTGGGGAGATACGATAATTGGCCCATACTTTTCCCCGACAAACTGGTGAATCATACCTTCATTTGTTAGCAAATTTCCTTACGTCTCGATTGTACGAACTACCATTACGGCATCGGAGAGCTATGTGGTTTCAGCACGATGGGGCTCCGCCGCATTTCGCAAGGGTCGTTCGCGAATTTTTGCAAGAAACATTTCAAGGGAAATGGATTGGTCGACGTGGGCCAATTGAATGGCCGCCCAGATCTCCGGACCTGACTCCTTTGGATTACTTCTTATGGGGACACCTTAAATCAGTTGTGTACGTTAACAGGCCAAGAACAATACAGGCGCTAAAGGATACCGACGCACGTGAAGACCATAATGAGGTGGAGCTCCATCTTGCTGGAAGTAAACTGGGAAGTTACCTTCCTCGTTTAGCAGGGATGGGAAAATCTCTTCTTGCAACATGTTAAGATACCTTTCGGCATTAAGATTTCCACTGACAAAAATTGGTCCAATAATTCTGTCCCCCATATCCCGGCCCACACCATCACTTTACCGGCACCTTGCATCTTCGTCGGACTCAGCCAGTTAGGGTTAGCATTACTCCAATAACGTATGTTTTGCCGATTAACCTCTCCATTGACGTAAAAATTTGCTTCATCAGTAAACAAGATCTTACGTGAAACGCATATTCTTAGGGTATCTGAAACATAAAAACAAACGTTTAATTTTTCCTATGTATGGAAACTTACGGCCCATCCTGTATATATATATATATATATATATATATATATATATATATATATATACATACTGTATAACAATCAATGGTTATTGTGGCTAAAGGATACGGTATCATAGGTACCAGGCACCTGGTAACGTTTCCTATAGGCGTTACGACACACTTTCGAACCCCTAAGTTTCTTCACACGCCCCAGTTTCTGGGTCTGAAAATTGTAGGTCCCTACAGTCAGTTGGGGCGTTTGGCCGCCTTCATCTTCCAAGCACACTAGCCCCTTCAACGAATGACATATAGTGATTCGAAGATTCCCCTGCTTAAGCGTGATGCCCTTTGCCTTCACGATATATTTCATCTCCCACCCTCACCCGTACCCCATAAGTCTTTGGACCTGTTGAGACAAAAGCGTCAGCGTGTACGATGTCAACATACTCATCTTTGATCATCAGTCAACTCCGAGGGATTATCCCAATAGGCGGCATGTATTCACCTTCCCTTGCTGTGAATATCACTGTGTCGGCGTACAGAACCCTCCGCCCAAGAGAATGCAATAGACCCCAAAGTTTGATGGGAGCGTATGCGGTTGTGAAGTTGGCTACAGGTGTTTCTAACATGTGATGTGTCTGTGGTGAATTCGGTAATGTACTTTATTATGTACGTATTACCTACATTCACGGTCTCCATGACCTCTTTATCGGGAGCATTGGCATAATCCCACACCTCGTTATAACTTTGGGCTAGAAGAACGTTCCCCTTGCCTGCCTGTATTCTGTGCAAATTTTCTCAAAAGACTATTTAGAGACAACTTTGCACTAAAGCGCTTGACTGGGTTCTTTACAATTTGGGATCGGTGAAGTTGTATCCCTTCACTGTCACGGTAACACTGAATATAAGCCGATATTTCATTTTCGGTCTCAACTCCTCGCTGGTACCCTGATGCGTCTACCTTACTACCTTATCCTTCAAAAAAGTGTTTATATATGTTGTGAAAAGGTTGGGTAGCTTCTGGAACCTACACACCTCGTATATCTTCAATATTCTGTAGCCATGGCGAACGGCTAGGGAAAGCTCAGGGCTTGTATATACGCCTCTGATCTTCCGCTGGTTGGTTTTGTGATTACAAGCCCCATTGTTCTCCTCTGCGCACTTCACGCACAGGGGAAACATGAGTTTGTGGTCTATAACGACGGGTAAGATTGGCATCCATAAATCGCGAGGGGGGAGCACGTCTACGAAAGAAAGACCGAAATAGTTCTTGTTCAAATTTGCTGAGAACTCCTCGATGGTGGGCAGGGCTGGTCTCACGAGCTTTTCAGGTGCACCTACGGTGTACGGATTGTTCTTCATCACTTAGGGATATAAAGAGCAGAAGTCGTAGTAATGGAGTTTCTCGCCCTCCGTACGCGGAAAGTATAGCTTGAAGGGATTTGTACGCCCTCCGAACAACCTATCACCACAATTGAGAGAATCCAGCACCATTGAATGCTTGATCGTGTTTATTTCTTCACGGTACTGTCCATCTGTTTCCATCCGTGCATCATACTCGTGCTCCCAAAAGATCTTGAGTGAACTGGGTGCCTATAAGCTGATCGCAGGTGCGGGTCCATGCAGGACTGTCGGCAGGAGATCTACCGTAGATATCTCCTACGATTCCACACTCAGAACGTGGGCATCCGTGCCACCAGCAACCGTTAAAGGAGTACGCAGTCTTCTCAGCAGTGACACTGTCTTCGCCTAGACCAGGGATTCCCAAAGTGGTCTGTACAGACCCCCAGGGGTCTGTAGGAAGCTTCCAGGGGGGGTCTAAGCTTTTGGAAAAATAGTAACATTAACTATATTAAAATAAATTTCCATTTCACACTAGACATTCGGTAAGTGTTTAATGAGCGTAGAATGTTTAATTTTACATTAATTTTAAAGCTATGTTTATGAAGTATACTATAGTTTGTAACTGAATTCATAATTTTTTTTGTGGGGGGTCTATGTCCGTACGGAATTAATATTTAGGGGTCCTTGGTGGTAAAAGTTTGGAAACCGCTGGCCTAGACCATCAACCCAAAAAAACACCACCATTGACCTTAATGGGTACATCCCGTGTTGCGGGCATGTTTTATGCATACACCGGTTTGCTGCAGTAGGTATATGAACCAGTAAATAAATAGCCTTGTGTCCATAAGTGCGAGGATTATTTCTGTGAATGACGGCTAAGGTGTCTTTAGACATGAAATTGTTCTTGAACACCGTAAAGCACAAATGAGGCGATCGTGGTTGCGACTTGCAGTGGATCGCATTTGAAATAGGGATGTGCCGGATAGTAATTTTACCAGATATCCGGTAGTTTTAAAATGCCGGATATCTGGTAAATAATTTTTAATATGACTCAATTTGAAACATAAGCATATACTATATATTCTTTCGTATGGCTAATAGGTAAGTAAACTAGCCAGCAGTAGCATTGTTCAATAATCGAGCAAAACATCTGTGTCAGTGCAAAACATACAACTAAAACTATTATTCTTCCTTTTAGTCATTATACGGCTGCTAGGAAGGTACCACGACACTGTGTTGTAAGCTGTATGTGTATGTGCGTTTTAATACCGTAACTTACGATAATTTTTATGATAAAAATTATTATTAACAAATATCTGATTGCTTAGTACTAACTTGTTCATAATAATTTTTGCGTATTCACAATTAACGATTGAACACTGTTACATTAAAATAGCTTCACGCTGCGAAATACATTATATTAGCTTTAAATAGTAACTAATCTGGAAATTTCAGAAACATCCAGAATTTTCGCCTTGTTATTCCCAGAGAAATAGCAGGACTGATCTGGCAACGATGCCCACGTGTCACCTTGTTTTGCTCTCAGTTGTTGCGTGGGTGTTGCAAGGGTAACAACTAACGAGTGCATGCGTGTGTTCATAATCACTTTACAGGCCCGCCCGTATTCTTCGTCATACTGAGTAATAGATTTCAAACAAGCAGTGTACAACATAATGATGGCAAGCCATGCCTAATCCATTACATGTAATTCTAAAAAACGTATAATAGTGCCCTCCTGCTCTTGAATATTGATAGTTAAGAAATACTAACCAGTGCTAGTAATTAGCTAAAAATTTGCATTAACACTGTATTTGTTGCTAGTGCATCTCTTGTTTGAACTATTATTGATGCTCTATTATTTTATTAATTTATTTTACAATTTTCATTTTTCAGCACTGTGTTCATGATCAGTGTTTCATTTTTCATTTTAGAATTATTGTAACTATGTCTACGAGTAAAATCTGGGAATATTTTAAAATTTGTCATGAAGATAAATCGAACAAAGCTGAATGCAAATTATGTGATAAGACAACAGAATCAAGATTTATAGTTCGGGGAAAAACTCCTAGTTCTTATTCAACTAAGCCTCTCTGGAATCATTGAAAAGTAAACATAATGCTCAATACAAAGAAGCTCAGAAAAAGTCAGAAAACAATGAATCTACAGATGAAGAGAGTCAGGAGACGGTCACAAACTTCGAAACCAAAGCATCTACAAGCAAAGCTGCTCAACCAACGCTGCAAGAAACTATAGAAAGGAACAAAGCATGGCCCGCAGAAGATCCTCGATCAAAATCTATAACTAAAGCAATTTGTAAGTAAGTATAACTATTAAATGACATACAGTATATATCTCGAATTTATTCAATTACTGTAAGGGTCATATATCTTCAAAAAAACTACTTTCATTGAGCTTTGGGTATGACTATAATTCTGAATATTACTACATTAGCTATTATTATAAATTCGATATTTTTATAATTTCAGGTGAGATGATGGCATTGGATGCAAAACCATGGATGTCGGCTACTCCATAGGAGAGAGTACTTTTACAAGTCCTAAAATAATAAAATCCGGAAAAAGTTTCTATGCTTCAGAATTAGAAAAATATCTCTCTATGCCTACAATAAATCGAACAGACAATCCATTGGACTGGTGGCGTATGAACTTGCCCCATTTGGCCTCATTAAAACCAATGGTCCTGAAATACCTCTGTTCACCTCCCAGTTCTGTAGCCTCTGAAAGGTTATTTAGTGCAGCTGGGCGAGTCTATGCAGACAATACGAATCGACTGCTGCCATCAAACGCTGAAAGGCTTCTTTTCATAATAAAAAATCTCAAATACACAGAGCAAGAATAAATGAAGTTTCATGAATTTTGTTGAGTTTAAATGGAAAGTAGCGATGGCTTATAACGAAGAGTTCATTTTGATTTGAACAATTATTTTTCTTTTCTACTCGTGTGATCAATGATCATCTAGTAATATCACATTTTGTTACTATTAGCTCTTTGGCTGAATTTATTTTTCAAGTGTAAATGGAAGTGAGTTAATAAAATTAATCTTTTTGATTTATGTTTTAACTTTTCCTTACTACCTGTATAATAATTTAGTATATG
>JAJOZX010016535.1:0-55734 GCA_023014485.1 Bathynomus jamesi
GATGGTGTAGACTGAGGGATACAATAAAGGAGAGTGTACAGGAAAATATCGGTTATGTGAAAAGAGAAGCAACGGAAACCATGGGTCACGACAGAGATGCTTGACAAAATGAAAGGAAGAAGAAACTGGAAGAGTATAAATACAGAAGAAGGGAGAAAACGATGCAGACAGTTGAATAAGGAACTGAGAAGAGAAATGATAAAGCAAGAGAGATGTGGCTTGGAGAGTAGTGCAAGGAATTGGAGGAATTAGAAAGGAAAGGAAGAACTGATTTAATATACCAAAAAGTTAAGGACATAAATAGATGGAAAAGAAGTAGCTTGGGAGTGCGAGAAGTAGAGGGAGAAATGGAGAAAAACTGAAAAGACCAGAAGATATAAGGAAGAGATGGATTGAATATATTGAAGAACTGTATGATAAAGCGAACAAACCTAATAACATCGAAATGGAGGAAGCGGATGAGATGGAAGTAGACTGTATGGGACCGGACTATTGGAAAGAGGAGTAGAGATGGCTCTAAAAGACAAGAAATGGTAAGGCCCAGGACGAGATGATGTACCAGCAGAACTTCTGAAGAATCTCGAAGGTGATGCTAAAGAAGGGTGGGGTATTGTTAAGAAACATGTATGAAAGTGGAGACAGGCCTGCTGACTTTATGGGAGTCTCTATGATTACTATCCCCAAGAAACCGAGAGCCACCAAGTGTTCAGAATTTCGAACCATAAAGTTGGTCAGCCATGCATCAAAAATAATGCTAAGGATACTAACCAGAAACTAACGAAGAGAGCTGAGCAGTACATTGGAGAGGATCAGTTTGGATTTAGGTCAAAATGCGGAACAAGAGAAGCCCATGGAAGAAATGCTAACGTAATAATCATGGGGACTAGAATAGTGTGATTGGAGAGGGGAAAGACGGAAGGGAGGTTGGACCATTCGGATTAGGTAGAAGAAATGAAAGAGGAGAAAAGCTAGTAGAATTTTGCAGAAGGCAAGAACTCATGGTGACTAATACTTGGTTCCAAAATCACAAAAGAAGGAGATATATGGAAAAAAACCAGGAGACACTGAAAGATTCCAAATTAACTTTATTTTGGTAAGACAGAAATATAGGAATGCAGTGAAGAACTCGAAAGCTTATCCTGGAGCAGATGCTGACTCCGATCATAACTTGGTGGTAATGGAAAATATGGTGAGGCTGAAGACTCTGAAAAAGAATAAAGTAGGGAAGAAATGAGATACTGAAAAACTGAAGGGAGAACAAAGGATAGTTTTTGCTAAAAAGGTGAATGAAGAGATAAGGAGGCAAAGAAATGACGGCCACATTCATATGACAAGTGAAGAAAGATGGTGTAGACTGAGGGATACAATAAAGGAGAGTGTACAGGAAAATATCGGTTATGTGAAAAGAGAAGCAAGGAAACCATGGGTCACGACAGAGATGCTTGACAAAATGAAAGGAAAAGAAACTGGAAAGGATAAATACAGAAGAAGGAGAAAACGATACAGACAGTTGAATAAGGAACTGAGAAGAGAAATGATAAAGCAAGAGAGATGTGGCTTGGAGAGTAGTGCAGGGAATTGGAGGAATTAGAAAGGAAGGAAGAACTGATTTAATATACCAAAAAGTTAAGGACATAAATAGATGGAAAAGAAGTAGCTTGGGAGTGCGAGAAATAGAGGGGAGAAATGGAGAAAAACTGAAAAGACCAGAAGATATAAGGAAGAGATGGATTGAATATATTGAAGAACTGTATGATAAAGCGAACAAACCTAATAACATCGAAATGGAGGAAGCAGATGAGATGGAAGTAGACTGTATGGGACCGGACATATTGGAAAGAGGAGGAGATGGCTGTAAAAGACATAAGAAATGGTAAGGCCCCAGGACCAGATGATGTACCAGCAGAACTTCTGAAGAATCTCGAAGGTGATGCTAAAGAAGGGGTGGGTGTATTGTTAAGAAACATGTATGAAAGTGGAGACAGGCCTGCTGACTTTATGGGAGTCTCTATGATTACTATCCCCAAGAAACCGAGAGCCACCAAGTGTTCAGAATTTCGAACCATAAACTTGGTCAGCCATGCATCAAAAATAATGCTAAGGATACTAACCAGAAGACTAACGAACAGAGCTGAGCAGTACATTGGAGAGGATCAGTTTGGATTTAGGTCAAAATGCGGAACAAGAGAAGCCCATGGAAGAAATGCTAACGTAATAATCATGGGGGACTAGAATAGTGTGATTGGAGAGGGGAAAGACGGAAGGGAGGTTGGACCATTCGGATTAGGTAGAAGAAATGAAAGAGGAGAAAAGCTAGTAGAATTTCGCAGAAGGCAAGAACTCATGGTGACTAATACTTGGTTCCAAAATCACAAAAGAAGGAGATACATATGGAAAAAACCAGGAGACACTGAAAGATTCCAAATTAACTTTATTTTGGTAAGACAGAAATATAGGAATGCAGTGAAGAACTCGAAAGCTTATCCTGGAGCAGATGCTGACTCCGATCATAACTTGGTGGTAATGGAAAATATGGTGAGGCTGAAGACTCTGAAAAAGAATAAAGTAGGGAAGAAATGAGATACTGAAAACTGAAGGGAGAACAAAGGATAGTTTTTGCTAAAAAGGTGAATGAAGAGATAAGGAGGCAAAGAAATGACGGCCACATTCATATGACAAGTGAAGAAAGATGGTGTAGACTGAGGGATACAATAAAGGAGAGTGTACAGGAAAATATCGGTTATGTGAAAAGAGAAGCAAGGAAACCATGGGTCACGACAGAGATGCTTGACAAAATGAAAGGAAGAAGAAACTGGAAGAGTATAAATACAGAAGAAGGGAGAAAACGATAGAGACAGTTGAATAAGGAACTGAGAAGAGAAACTGATAAAGCAGGAGAGATGTGGCTTGGAGAGTAGTGCAGGGAATTGGAAGAATTAGAAAGGAATGGAAGAACTGATTTAATATACCAAAAAGTTAAGGACATAAATAGATGGAAAAGAAGTAGCTTGGGAGTGCGAGTAATAGAGGGGAGAAATGGAGAAAAACTGAAAAGACCAGAAGATATAAGGAAGAGATGGATTGAATATATTGAAGAACTGTATGATAAAGCGAACAAACCTAATAACATCGAAATGGAGGAAGCAGATGAGATGGAATAGACTGTATGGGACCGGACATATTGGAAAGAGAAGTAGAGATGGCTGTAAAAGACCTAAGAAATGGTAAGGTCCCAGGACCAGATGATGAACCAGCAGAACTTCTGAAGAATCTCGAAGGTGATGCTAAAGAAGGGGTGGGTGTATTGTTCAGAAACATGTATGAAAGTGGAGAGTGGCCTGCTGACTTTATGAGAATCTCTATGAATACTATCCCCAAGAAACCGAGAGCCACCAAGTGTTCAGAATTTCGAACCATAAACATGGTCAGCCATGCATCAAAAATAATGCTAAGGATACTAACCAGAAGACTAACGAACAGAGAAAACCTAGTAGAATTTTGCAGAAGGCAAGAACTCATGGTGACTAATACTTGGTTCCAAAATCACAAAAAAGGAGATAAATATGGAAAAAACCAGGAGACACCTAAAGATTCCAAATTAACTTTATTTTGGTAAGACAGAAATATAGGAATGCAGTGAAGAACTCGAAAGCTTATCCTGGAGCAGATGCTGACTCCGATCATAACTTGGTGGTAATGGAAAATATGGTGAGGCTAAGACTCTGAAAAAGAATAAAGTAGGGAAGAAATGAGATACTGAAAAACTGAAGGGAGAACAAAGGATAGTTTTTGCTAAAAAGGTGAATGAAGAGATAAGGAGGCAAAGAAATGACGGCCACATTCATATGACAAGTGAAGAAAGATGGTGTAGACTGAGGGATACAATAAAGGAGAGTGTACAGGAAAATATCGGTTATGTGAAAAGAGAAGACAAGGAAAACTGGGTCACGACAGAGATGCTTGACAAAATGAAAGGAAGAAGAAACTGGAAGAGTATAAATACAGAAGAAGGGAGAAAACGATGCAGACAGTTGAATAAGGAACTGAGAAGAGAAATGATAAAGCAAGAGAGATGTGGCTTGGAGAGTAGTGCAGGAATTGGAGGAATTAGAAAGGAAAGGAAGAACTGATTTAATATACCAAAAAGTTAAGGACATAAATAGATGGAAAAGAAGTAGCTTGGGAGTGCGAGAAGTAGAGGGGAGAAATGGAGAAAAACTGAAAAGACCAGAAGATATAAGGAAGAGATGGATTGAATATATTGAAGAACTGTATGATAAAGCGAACAAACCTAATAACATCGAAATGGAGGAAGCGATGAGATGGAAGTAGACTGTATGGGACCGGACATATTGGAAAGAGGAGTAGAGATGGCTCTAAAAGACCTAAGAAATGGTAAGGCCCCAGGACCAGATGATGTACCAGCAGAACTTCTGAAGAATCTCGAAGGTGATGCTAAAGAAGGGGTGGGTATTGTTAGAAACATGTATGAAAGTGGAGACAGGCCTGCTGACTTTATGGGAGTCTCTATGATTACTATCCCCAAGAAACCGAGAGCCACCAAGTGTTCAGAATTTCGAACCATAAACTTGGTCAGCCATGCATCAAAAAATGCTAAGGATACTAACCAGAAACTAACGAAGAGCTGAGCAGTACATTGGAGAGATCAGTTTGGATTTAGGTCAAAATGCGGAACAAGAGAAGCCCATGGAAGAAATGCTAACGTAATAATCATGGGGGACTAGAATAGTGTGATTGGAGAGGGAAAGACGGAAGGGAGGTTGGACCATTCGGATTAGGTAGAAGAAATGAAAGAGGAGAAAAGCTAGTAGAATTTTGCAGAAGGCAAGAACTCATGGTGACTAATACTTGGTTCCAAAATCACAAAAGAAGGAGATACTATGGAAAAAACCAGGAGACACTGAAAGATTCCAAATTAACTTTATTTTGGTAAGACAGAAATATAGGAATGCAGTGAAGAACTCGAAAGCTTATCCTGGAGCAGATGCTGACTCCGATCATAACTTGGTGGTAATGGAAAATATGGTGAGGCTGAAGACTCTGAAAAAGAATAAAGTAGGGAAGAAATGAGATACTGAAAACTGAAGGGAGAACAAAGGATAGTTTTTGCTAAAAAGGTGAATGAAGAGATAAGGAGGCAAAGAAATGACGGCCACATTCATATGACAAGTGAAGAAAGATGGTGTAGACTGAGGGATACAATAAAGGAGAGTGTACAGGAAAATATCGGTTATGTGAAAAGAGAAGCAAGGAAACCATGGGTCACGACAGAGATGCTTGACAAAATGAAAGGAAAAGAAACTGGAAAGTATAAATACAGAAGAAGAGAAAACGATACAGACAGTTGAATAAGGAACTGAGAAGAGAAACTGATAAAGCAAGAGAGATGTGGCTTGGAGAGTAGTGCAGGAATTGGAGGAATTAGAAAGGAAAGGAAGAACTGATTTAATATACCAAAAAGTTAAGGACATAAATAGATGGAAAAGAAGTAGCTTGGGAGTGCGAGAAATAGAGGGGAGAAATGGAGAAAAACTGAAAAGACCAGAAGATATAAGGAAGAGATGGATTGAATATATTGAAGAACTGTATGATAAAGCGAACAAACCTAATAACATCGAAATGGAGGAAGCAGATGAGATGGAAGTAGACTGTATGGGACCGGACATATTGGAAAGAGGAGTAGAGATGGCTGTAAAAGACATAAGAAATGGTAAGGCCCCAGGACAGATGATGTACCAGCAGAACTTCTGAAGAATCTCGAAGGTGATGCTAAAGAAGGGGTGGGTGTATTGTTAGAAACATGTATGAAAGTGGAGACTGGCCTGCTGACTTTATGGGAGTCTCTATGATTACTATCCCCAAGAAACCGAGAGCCACCAAGTGTTCAGAATTTCGAACATAAACTTGGTCAGCCATGCATCAAAAATAATGCTAAGGATACTAACCAGAAGACTAACGAACAGAGCTGAGCAGTACATTGGAGAGGATCAGTTTGGATTTAGGTCAAAATGCGGAACAAGAGAAGCCCATGGAAGAAATGCTAACGTAATAATCATGGGGACTAGAATAGTGTGATTGGAGAGGGAAAGACGGAAGTTAGGTTGGACCATTCGGATTAGGTAGAAGAAATGAAAGAGGAGAAAAGCTAGTAGAATTTCGCAGAAGGCAAGAACTCATGGTGACTAATACTTGGTTCCAAAATCACAAAAGAAGGAGATACATATGGAAAAAACCAGGAGACACTGAAAGATTCCAAATTAACTTTATTTTGGTAAGACAGAAATATAGGAATGCAGTGAAGAACTCGAAAGCTTATCCTGGAGCAGATGCTGACTCCGATCATAACTTGGTGGTAATGGAAAATATGGTGAGGCTGAGACTCTGAAAAAGAATAAAGTAGGGAAGAAATGAGATACTGAAAACTGAAGGGAGAACAAAGGATAGTTTTTGCTAAAAAGGTGAATGAAGAGATAAGGAGGCAAAGAAATGACGGCCACATTCATATGACAAGTGAAGAAAGATGGTGTAGACTGAGGGATACAATAAAGAGAGTGTACAGGAAAATATCGGTTATGTGAAAAGAGAAGCAAGGAAACCATGGGTCACGACAGAGATGCTTGACAAAATGAAAGGAAGAAGAAACTGGAAGAGTATAAATACAGAAGAAGGGAGAAAACGATAGAGACAGTTGAATAAGGAACTGAGAAGAGAACTGATAAAGCAGGAGAGATGTGGCTTGGAGAGTAGTGCAGGGAATTGGAAGAATTAGAAAGGAATGGAAGAACTGATTTAATATACCAAAAAGTTAAGGACATAAATAGATGGAAAAGAAGTAGCTTGGGAGTGCGAGTAATAGAGGGGAGAAATGGAGAAAAACTGAAAAGACCAGAAGATATAAGGAAGAGATGGATTGAATATATTGAAGAACTGTATGATAAAGCGAACAAACCTAATAACATCGAAATGGAGGAAGCAGATGAGATGGAATAGACTGTATGGGACCGGACATATTGGAAAGAGAAGTAGAGATGGCTGTAAAAGACCTAAGAAATGGTAAGGTCCCAGGACCAGATGATGAACCAGCAGAACTTCTGAAGAATCTCGAAGGTGATGCTAAAGAAGGGGTGGGTGTATTGTTCAGAAACATGTATGAAAGTGGAGAGTGGCCTGCTGACTTTATGAGAATCTCTATGAATACTATCCCCAAGAAACCGAGAGCCACCAAGTGTTCAGAATTTCGAACCATAAACATGGTCAGCCATGCATCAAAAATAATGCTAAGGATACTAACCAGAAGACTAACGAACAGAGAAAACCTAGTAGAATTTTGCAGAAGGCAAGAACTCATGGTGACTAATACTTGGTTCCAAAATCACAAAAGAAGGAGATAAATATGGAAAAAACCAGGAGACACCTAAAGATTCCAAATTAACTTTATTTTGGTAAGACAGAAATATAGGAATGCAGTGAAGAACTCGAAAGCTTATCCTGGAGCAGATGCTGACTCCGATCATAACTTGTGGTAATGGAAAATATGGTGAGGCTCAAGACTCTGAAAAAGAATAAAGTAGGGAAGAAATGAGATACTGAAAACTGAAGGGAGAACAAAGGATAGTTTTTGCTAAAAAGGTGAATGAAGAGATAAGGAGGCAAAGAAATGACGGCCACATTCATATGACAAGTGAAGAAAGATGGTGTAGACTGAGGGATACAATAAAGGAGAGTGTACAGGAAAATATCGGTTATGTGAAAAGAGAAGCAACGAAACCATGGGTCACGACAGAGATGCTTGACAAAATGAAAGGAAGAAGAAACTGGAAGAGTATAAATACAGAAGAAGGGAGAAAACGATGCAGACAGTTGAATAAGGAACTGAGAAGAGAAATGATAAAGCAAGAGAGATGTGGCTTGGAGAGTAGTGCAGGAATTGGAGGAATTAGAAAGGAATGGAAGAACTGATTTAATATACCAAAAAGTTAAGGACATAAATAGATGGAAAAGAAGTAGCTTGGGAGTGCGAGAATAGAGGGAGAAATGGAGAAAAACAGAAAAGACCAGAAGATATAAGGAAGAGATGGATTGAATATATTGAAGAACTGTATGATAAAGCGAACAAACCTAATAACATCGAAATGGAGGAAGCAGATGAGATGGAAGTAGACTGTATGGGACCGGACATATTGGAAAGAGGAGTAGAGATGGCTGTAAAAGACCTAAGAAATGGTAAGGCCCCAGGACCAGATGATGTACCAGCAGAACTTCTGAAGAATCTCGAAGGTGATGCTAAAGAAGGGGTGGGTGTATTGTTCAGAAACATGTATGAAAGTGGAGACTGGCCTGCTGACTTTATGAGAGTCTCTATGATTACTATCCCCAAGAAACCGAGAGCCACCAAGTGTTCAGAATTTCGAACCATAAACTTGGTCAGCCATGCATCAAAAATAATGCTAAGGATACTAACCAGAAGACTAACGAACAGAGCTGAGCAGTACATTGGAGAGGATCAGTTTGGATTTAGGTCAAAATGCGGAACAAGAGAAGCCCATGGAAGAAATGCTAACGTAATAATCATGGGGGACTAGAATAGTGTGATTGGAGAGGGGAAAGACGGAAGGGAGTTGGACCATTCGGATTAGGTAGAAGAAATGAAAGAGGAGAAAAGCTAGTAGAATTTCAGAAGGCAAGAACTCATGGTGACTAATACTTGGTTCCAAAATCACAAAGAAGGAGATAATATGGAAAAAACCAGGAGACACTGAAAGATTCCAAATTAACTTTATTTTGGTAAGACAGAAATATAGGAATGCAGTGAAGAACTCGAAAGCTTATCCTGGAGCAGATGCTGACTCCGATCATAACTTGGTGGTAATGGAAAATATGGTGAGGCTGAAGACTCTGAAAAAGAATAAAGTAGGGAAGAAATGAGATACTGAAAACTGAAGGAGAACAAAGGATAGTTTTTGCTAAAAAGGTGAATGAAGAGATAAGGAGGCAAAGAAATGACGGCCACATTCATATGACAAGTGAAGAGAGATGGTGTAGACTGAGGGATACAATAAAGGAGAGTGTACAGGAAAATATCGGTTATGTGAAAAGAGAAGCAACGAAACCATGGGTCACGACAGAGATGCTTGACAAAATGAAAGGAAGAAGAAACTGGAAGAGTATAATAGAGAAGAAGGGAGAAAACGATGCAGACAGTTGAATAAGGAACTGAGAAGAGAAATGATAAAGCAAGAGAGATGTGGCTTGGAGAGTAGTGCAGGGAATTGGAGGAATTAGAAAGGAAAGGAAGAACTGATTTAATATACCAAAAAGTTAAGGACATAAATAGATGGAAAAGAAGTAGCTTGGGAGTGCGAGAAATAGAGGGGAGAAATGGAGAAAAACTGAAAAGACCAGAAGATATAAGGAAGAGATGGATTGAATATATTGAAGAACTGTATGATAAAGCGAACAAACCTAATAACATCGAAATGGAGGAAGCGATGAGATGGAAGTAGACTGTATGGGACGGACATATTGGAAAGAGGAGTAGAGATGGCTCTAAAAGACATAAGAAATGGTAAGGCCCCAGGACCAGATGATGTACCAGCAGAACTTCTGAAGAATCTCGAAGGTGATGCTAAAGAAGGGGTGGGGTATTGTTAGAAACATGTATGAAAGTGGAGACAGGCCTGCTGACTTTATGGGAGTCTCTATGATTACTATCCCCAAGAAACCGAGAGCCACCAAGTGTTCAGAATTTCGAACCATAAACTTGGTCAGCCATGCATCAAAAAATGCTAAGGATACTAACCAGAAAACTAACGAAGAGAGCTGAGCAGTACATTGGAGAGGATCAGTTTGGATTTAGGTCAAAATGCGGAACAAGAGAAGCCCATGGAAGAAATGCTAACGTAATAATCATGGGGGACTAGAATAGTGTGATTGGAGAGGGGAAAGACGGAAGGGAGGTTGGACCATTCGGATTAGGTAGAAGAAATGAAAGAGGAGAAAAGCTAGTAGAATTTGCAGAAGGCAAGAACTCATGGTGACTAATACTTGGTTCCAAAATCACAAAAGAAGGAGATACTATGGAAAAAACCAGGAGACACTGAAAGATTCCAAATTAACTTTATTTTGGTAAGACAGAAATATAGGAATGCAGTGAAGAACTCGAAAGCTTATCCTGGAGCAGATGCTGACTCCGATCATAACTTGGTGGTAATGGAAAATATGGTGAGGCTGAAGACTCTGAAAAAGAATAAAGTAGGGAAGAAATGAGATACTGAAAAACTGAAGGGAGAACAAAGGATAGTTTTTGCTAAAAAGGTGAATGAAGAGATAAGGAGGCAAAGAAATGACGGCCACATTCATATGACAAGTGAAGAAAGATGGTGTAGACTGAGGGATACAATAAAGGAGAGTGTACAGGAAAATATCGGTTATGTGAAAAGAGAAGCAAGGAAACCATGGGTCACGACAGAGATGCTTGACAAAATGAAAGGAAAAGAAACTGGAAAGGATAAATACAGAAGAAGAGAAAACGATACAGACAGTTGAATAAGGAACTGAGAAGAGAAACTGATAAAGCAAGAGAGATGTGGCTTGGAGAGTAGTGCAGGGAATTGGAGGAATTAGAAAGGAAGGAAGAACTGATTTAATATACCAAAAAGTTAAGGACATAAATAGATGGAAAAGAAGTAGCTTGGGAGTGCGAGAAATAGAGGGGAGAAATGGAGAAAAACTGAAAAGACCAGAAGATATAAGGAAGAGATGGATTGAATATATTGAAGAACTGTATGATAAAGCGAACAAACCTAATAACATCGAAATGGAGGAAGCAGATGAGATGGAATTGTATGGGACCGGACATATTGGAAAGAGGAGTAGAGATGGCTGTAAAAGACATAAGAAATGGTAAGGCCCCAGGACCAGATGATGTACCAGCAGAACTTCTGAAGAATCTCGAAGGTGATGCTAAAGAAGGGGTGGGTGTATTGTTCAGAAACATGTATGAAAGTGGAGACTGGCCTGCTGACTTTATGGGAGTCTCTATGATTACTATCCCAAGAAACCGAGAGCCACCAAGTGTTCAGAATTTCGAACCATAAAGTTGGTCAGCCATGCATCAAAAATAATGCTAAGGATACTAACCAGAAGACTAACGAACAGAGCTGAGCAGTACATTGGAGAGGATCAGTTTGGATTTAGGTCAAAATGCGGAACAAGAGAAGCCCATGGAAGAAATGCTAACGTAATAATCATGGGGGACTAGAATAGTGTGATTGGAGAGGGGAAAGACGGAAGGGAGGTTGGACCATTCGGATTAGGTAGAAGAAATGAAAGAGGAGAAAAGCTAGTAGAATTTCGCAGAAGGCAAGAACTCATGGTGACTAATACTTGGTTCCAAAATCACAAAAGAAGGAGATACATATGGAAAAAACCAGGAGACACTGAAAGATTCCAAATTAACTTTATTTTGGTAAGACAGAAATATAGGAATGCAGTGAAGAACTCGAAAGCTTATCCTGGAGCAGATGCTGACTCCGATCATAACTTGGTGGTAATGGAAAATATGGTGAGGCTGAAGACTCTGAAAAAGAATAAAGTAGGGAAGAAATGAGATACTGGAAAACTGAAGGGAGAACAAAGGATAGTTTTTGCTAAAAAGGTGAATGAAGAGATAAGGAGGCAAAGAAATGACGGCCACATTCATATGACAAGTGAAGAAAGATGGTGTAGACTGAGGGATACAATAAAGGAGAGTGTACAGGAAAATATCGGTTATGTGAAAAGAGAAGCAAGGAAACCATGGGTCACGACAGAGATGCTTGACAAAATGAAAGGAAGAAGAAACTGGAAGAGTATAAATACAGAAGAAGGGAGAAAACGATAGAGACAGTTGAATAAGGAACTGAGAAGAGAAACTGATAAAGCAGGAGAGATGTGGCTTGGAGAGTAGTGCAGGGAATTGGAAGAATTAGAAAGGAATGGAAGAACTGATTTAATATACCAAAAAGTTAAGGACATAAATAGATGGAAAAGAAGTAGCTTGGGAGTGCGAGTAATAAGGGGAGAAATGGAGAAAAACTGAAAAGACCAGAAGATATAAGGAAGAGATGGATTGAATATATTGAAGAACTGTATGATAAAGCGAACAAACCTAATAACATCGAAATGGAGGAAGCAGATGAGATGGAATAGACTGTATGGGACCGGACATATTGGAAAGAGAAGTAGAGATGGCTGTAAAAGACCTAAGAAATGGTAAGGTCCCAGGACCAGATGATGAACCAGCAGAACTTCTGAAGAATCTCGAAGGTGATGCTAAAGAAGGGGTGGGTGTATTGTTCAGAAACATGTATGAAAGTGGAGAGTGGCCTGCTGACTTTATGAGAATCTCTATGAATACTATCCCCAAGAAACCGAGAGCCACCAAGTGTTCAGAATTTCGAACCATAAACATGGTCAGCCATGCATCAAAAATAATGCTAAGGATACTAACCAGAAGACTAACGAACAGAGAAAACCTAGTAGAATTTTGCAGAAGGCAAGAACTCATGGTGACTAATACTTGGTTCCAAAATCACAAAAGAAGGAGATAAATATGGAAAAAACCAGGAGACACCTAAAGATTCCAAATTAACTTTATTTTGGTAAGACAGAAATATAGGAATGCAGTGAAGAACTCGAAAGCTTATCCTGGAGCAGATGCTGACTCCGATCATAACTTGGTGGTAATGGAAAATATGGTGAGGCTCAAGACTCTGAAAAAGAATAAAGTAGGGAAGAAATGAGATACTGAAAAACTGAAGGGAGAACAAAGGATAGTTTTTGCTAAAAAGGTGAATGAAGAGATAAGGAGGCAAAGAAATGACGGCCACATTCATATGACAAGTGAAGAAAGATGGTGTAGACTGAGGGATACAATAAAGGAGAGTGTACAGGAAAATATCGGTTATGTGAAAAGAGAAGCAAGAAACCATGGGTCACGACAGAGATGCTTGACAAAATGAAAGGAAGAAGAAACTGGAAGAGTATAAATACAGAAGAAGGGAGAAAACGATGCAGACAGTTGAATAAGGAACTGAGAAGAGAAATGATAAAGCAAGAGAGATGTGGCTTGGAGAGTAGTGCAAGGAATTGGAGGAATTAGAAAGGAAAGGAAGAACTGATTTAATATACCAAAAAGTTAAGGACATAAATAGATGGAAAAGAAGTAGCTTGGGAGTGCGAGAAGTAGAGGGGAGAAATGGAGAAAAACTGAAAAGACCAGAAGATATAAGGAAGAGATGGATTGAATATATTGAAGAACTGTATGATAAAGCGAACAAACCTAATAACATCGAAATGGAGGAAGCAGATGAGATGGAAGTAGACTGTATGGGACCGGACATATTGGAAAGAGAGTAGAGATGGCTGTAAAAGACCTAAGAAATGGTAAGGCCCCAGGACCAGATGATGACCAGCAGAACTTCTGAAGAATCTCGAAGGTGATGCTAAAGAAGGGGTGGGTGTATTGTCAGAAACATGTATGAAAGTGGAGATGGCCTGCTGACTTTATCTCTATGATTACTATCCCCAAGAAACCGAGAGCCACCAAGTGTTCAGAATTTCGAACCATAAACATGGTCAGCCATGCATCAAAAATAATGCTAAGGATACTAACCAGAAGACTAACGAACAGAGCTGAGCAGTACATTGGAGAGGATCAGTTTGGATTTAGGTCAAAATGCGGAACAAGAGAAGCCCATGGAAGAAATGCTAACGTAATAATCATGGGGGACTAGAATAGTGTGATTGGAGAGGGGAAAGACGGAAGGGAGGTTGGACCATTCGGATTAGGTAGAAGAAATGAAAGAGGAGAAAAGCTAGTAGAATTTCAGAAGGCAAGAACTCATGGTGACTAATACTTGGTTCCAAAATCACAAAGAAGGAGATAATATGGAAAAAACCAGGAGACACTGAAAGATTCCAAATTAACTTTATTTTGGTAAGACAGAAATATAGGAATGCAGTGAAGAACTCGAAAGCTTATCCTGGAGCAGATGCTGACTCCGATCATAACTTGGTGGTAATGGAAAATATGGTGAGGCTGAAGACTCTGAAAAAGAATAAAGTAGGGAAGAAATGAGATACTGAAAACTGAAGGAGAACAAAGGATAGTTTTTGCTAAAAAGGTGAATGAAGAGATAAGGAGGCAAAGAAATGACGGCCACATTCATATGACAAGTGAAGAGATGGTGTAGACTGAGGGATACAATAAAGGAGAGTGTACAGGAAAAATATCGGTTATGTGAAAAGAGAAGCAACGAAACCATGGGTCACGACAGAGATGCTTGACAAAATGAAAGGAAGAAGAAACTGGAAGAGTATAATACAGAAGAAGGGAGAAAACGATGCAGACAGTTGAATAAGGAACTGAGAAGAGAAACTGATAAAGCAAGAGAGATGTGGCTTGGAGAGTAGTGCAGGAATTGGAGGAATTAGAAGGAAAGGAAGAACTGATTTAATATACCAAAAAGTTAAGGACATAAATAGATGGAAAAGAAGTAGCTTGGGAGTGCGAGAAGTAGAGGGGAGAAATGGAGAAAAAACTGAAAAGACCAGAAGATATAAGGAAGAGATGGATTGAATATATTGAAGAAACTGTATGATAAAGGCAAACCTAATAACATCGAAATGGAGGAAGCAGTGAGATGGAAGTAGACTGTATGGGACCGGACATATGGAAAGAGGAGTAGAGATGGCTGTAAAAAGACCTAAGAAATGGTAAGGCCCCAGGACCAGATGATGTACCAGCAGAACTTCTGAAGAATCTCGAAGGTGATGCTAAAGGGGGGGTGGGTGTATTGTCAGAAACATGTATGAAAGTGGAGACTGGCTTGCTGACATTATGGAGTCTCTATGATTACTATCCCCAAGAAACCGAGAGCCACAAGTGTTCAGAATTTCGAACATAAACAGGGTCGCCATGCATCAAAATAATGCTAAGGATACTAACCAGAAGACTAACGAACAGAGCTGAGCAGTACATTGGAGAGGATCAGTTTGGATTTAGGTCAAAATGCGGAACAAGAGAAGCCCATGGAAGAAATGCTAACGTAATAATCATGGGGGACTAGAATAGTGTGATTGGAGAGGGGAAAGACGGAAGGGAGGTTGGACCATTCGGATTAGGTAGAAGAAATGAAAGAGGAGAAAAGCTAGTAGAATTTTGCAGAAGGCAAGAACTCATGGTGACTAATACTTGGTTCCAAAATCACAAAAGAAGGAGATATCTATGGAAAAAACCAGGAGACACTGAAAGATTCTAAATTAACTTTATTTTGGTAAGACAGAAATATAGGAATGCAGTGAAGAACTCGAAAGCTTATCCTGGAGCAGATGCTGACTCCGATCATAACTTGGGTAATGGAAAATATGTGAGGCTGAAGACTCTGAAAAAGAATAAAGTAGGAAGAAATGAGATACTGAAAAACTGAAGGGAGAACAAAGGATAGTTTTTGCTAAAAAGGTGAATGAAGAGAGTAGGAGGCAAAGAAATGACGGCCACATTCATATGACAAGTGAAGAAAGATGGTGTAGACTGAGGGATACAATAAAGGAGAGTGTACAGGAAAATATCGGTTATGTGAAAAGAGAAGCAAGGAAACCATGGGTCACGACAGAGATGCTTGACAAAATGAAAGGAAAAGAAACTGGAAAGGATAAATACAGAAGAAGAGAGAAAACGATACGACAGTTGAATAAGGAACAGAGAAGAGAACTGATAAGCAAGAGAGATGTGGCTTGGAGAGTAGTGCAGGGAATTGGAGGAATTAGAAAGGAATGGAAGAACTGATTTAATATACCAAAAAGTTAAGGACATAAATAGATGGAAAAGAAGTAGCTTGGGAGTGCGAGAAATAGAGGGAGAAATGGAGAAAAACTGAAAAGACCAGAAGATATAAGGAAGAGATGGATTGAATATATTGAAGAACTGTATGATAAAGCGAACAAACCTAATAACATCGAAATGGAGGAAGGATGAGATGGAAGTAGACTGTATGGGACCGGACATATTTCAAAGAGGAGTAGAGATGGCTCTAAAAGACCTAAGAAATGGTAAGGCCCCAGGACCAGATGATGTACCAGCAGAACTTCTGAAGAATCTCGAAGGTGATGCTAAAGAAGGGGTGGGTGTATTGTTAAGAAACATGTATGAAAGTGGAGACAGCCCTGCTGACTTTATGGAAGTCTCTATGATTACTATCCCCAAGAAACCGAGAGCCACCAAGTGTTCAGAATTTCGAACAATAAACTTGGTCAGCCATGCTTCAAAAATAATGCTAAGGATACTAGCCAGAAAACTAACGAAGAGAGATGAGCAGTACATTGGAGAGGATCAGTTTGGATTTAGGTAGGTCAAAATGCGGAACAAGAGAAGCCCATGGAAGAAATGCTAACGTAATAATCATGGGGGACTAGAATAGTGTGATTGGAGAGGGGAAAGACGGAAGGGAGGTTGGACCATTCGGATTAGGTAGAAGAAATGAAAGAGGAGAAAAGCTAGTAGAATTTTGCAGAAGGCAAGAACTCATGGTGACTAATACTTGTTTCCACAATCACAAAAGAAGGAGATACATATGGAAAAAACCAGGAGACACTGAAAGATTCTAAATTAACTTTATTTTGGTAAGACAGAAATATAGGAATGCAGTGAAGAACTCGAAAGCTTATCCTGGAGAAGATGCTGACTCCGATCACAACTTGATGGTAATGGAAAATATGGTGAGGCTGAAGACTCTGAAAAAGAATGAAGTAGGGAAGAAATGAGATACTGAAAAACTGAAGGGAGAACAAAGGATAGTTTTTGCTAAAAAGGTGAATGAAGAGATAAGGAGGCAAAGAAATGACGGCCACATTCATATGACAAGTGAAGAAAGATGGTGTAGACTGAGGGATACAATAAAGAAGAGTGTACAGGAAAATATGGTTATGTGAAAAGAGAAGCAACGAAACCATGGGTCACGACAGAGATGCTTGACAAAATGAAAGGAAGAAGAAACTGGACTAGTATAAATACAGAAGAAGGGAGAAAACGATATAGACAGTTGAATAAGGAACTGTGAAGAGAAACTGATAAAGCAAGATAGATGTGGCTTGGAGAGTAGTGCAGGGAATTGGAGGAATTAGAAAGGAAAGGAAGAACTGATTTAATATACCAAAAAGTTAAGGACATAAATAGATGGAAAAGAAGTAGCTTGGAGTGAGAGAATAGAGGGGAGAAATGGAGAAAAACTGAAAAGACCAGAAGATATAAGGAAGAGACGGATTGAATATATTGAAGAACTGTATGATAAAGCGAACAAACCTAATAACATCGAAATGGAGGAAGCGGATGAGATGGAAGTAGACTGTATGGGACCGGATATATTGGAAAGAGGAGTAGAGATGGCTCTAAAAGGCCTAAGAAACGGTAAGGCCCCACGACCAGATGATGTACCAGCAGAACTTCTGAAGAATCTCGAAGGTGATGCTAAAGAAGGGGTGGGTGTGTTGTTCAGAAACATGTATGAAAGTGGAGACTGGCCTGCTGACTTTATGAGAGTCTCTATGATTACTATCCCCAAGAAACCGAGAGCCACCAAGTGTTCAGAATTTCGAACCATAAAGTTGGTCATCCATGCATCAAAAATAATGCTAAGGATATAACCAGAAGACTAACGAACAGAGCTGAGCAGTACATTGGAGAGGATCAGTTTGGATTTAGGTCAAAATGCGGAACAAGAGAAGCCCATGGAAGAAATGCTAACGTAATAATCATGGGGACTAGAATAGTGTGATTGGAGAGGGGAAAGACGAAGGGAGGTTGGACCATTCGGATTAGGTAGAAGAAATGAAAGAGGAGAAAAGCTAGTAGAATTTTGCAGAAGGCAAGAACTCATGGTGACTAATACTTGGTTCCAAAATCACAAAAGAAGGAGATATATGGAAAAAACCAGGAGACACTGAAAGATTCCAAATTAACTTTATTTGGTAAGACAGAAATATAGGAATGCAGTGAAGAACTCGAAAGCTTATCCTGGAGCAGATGCTGACTCCGATCATAACTTGGTGGTAATGGAAAATATGGTGAGGCTGAAGACTCTGAAAAAGAATAAAGTAGGGAAGAAATGAGATACTGAAAAACTGAAGGGAGAACAAAGGATAGTTTTTGCTAAAAAGGTGAATGAAGAGAAGGAGGCAAAGAAATGACGGCCACATTCATATGACAAGTGAAAAAGATGGTGTAGACTGAGGGATACAATAAAGGAGAGTGTACAGGAAAATATCGGTTATGTGAAAAGAGAAGCAAGGAAACCATGGGTCACGACAGAGATGCTTGACAAAATGAAAGGTAGAAGAAACTGGAAGAGTATAAATACAGAAGAAGGGAGAAAACGATACAGACAGTTGAATAAAGAACTGAGAAGAGAAACTGATAAAGCAGAGAGATGTGGCTTGGAGAGTAGTGCAGGGAATTGGAGGAATTAGAAAGGAAAGGAAGAACTGATTTAATATACCAAAAAGTTAAGGACATAAATAGATGGAAAAGAAGTAGCTTGGGAGTGCGAGAAATAGGGGAGAAATGGAGAAAAACTGAAAAGACCAGAAGATATAAGGAAGAGATGGATTGAATATATTGAAGAACTGTATGATAAAGCGAACAAACCTAATAACATCGAAATGGAGGAAGCAGATGAGATGGAAGTAGACTGTATGGGACCGGACATATTAAAGAGGAGTAGAGATGGCTGTAAAAGACTAAGAAATGGTAAGGCCCCAGGACCAGATGATGTACCAGCAGAACTTCTGAAGAATCTCGAAGGTGATGCTAAAGAAGGGGTGGGTGTATTGTTAAGAAACATGTATGAAAGTGGAGACAGGCCTGCTGACTTTATGGGAGTCTCTATGATTACTATCCCCAAGAAACCGAGAGCCACCAAGTGTTCAGAATTTCGAACCATAAACTTGGTCAGCCATGCATCAAAAATAATGCTAAGGATACTAACCAGAAACTAACGAAGAGAGCTGAGCAGTACATTGGAGAGGATCAGTTTGGATTTAGGTCAAAATGCGGAAAAAGAGAAGCCCATGGAAGAAATGCTAACGTAATAATCATGGGGGACTAGAATAGTGTGATTGGAGAGGGGAAAGACGGAAGGGAGGTTGGACCATTCGGATTAGGTAGAAGAAATGAAAGAGGAGAAAAGCTAGTAGAATTTTGCAGAAGGCAAGAACTCATGGTGACTAATACTTGGTTCCAAAATCACAAAAGAAGGAGATACTATGGAAAAAACCAGGAGACACTGAAAGATTCCAAATTAACTTTATTTTGGTAAGACAGAAATATAGGAATGCAGTGAAGAACTCGAAAGCTTATCCTGGAGCAGATGCTGACTCCGATCATAACTTGGTGGTAATGGAAAATATGGTGAGGCTGAAGACTCTGAAAAAGAATAAAGTAGGGAAGAAATGAGATACTGAAAACTGAAGGGAGAACAAAGGATAGTTTTTGCTAAAAAGGTGAATGAAGAGATAAGGAGGCAAAGAAATGACGGCCACATTCATATGACAAGTGAAGAAAGATGGTGTAGACTGAGGGATACAATAAAGGAGAGTGTACAGGAAAATATCGGTTATGTGAAAAGAGAAGCAACGAAACCATGGGTCACGACAGAGATGCTTGACAAAATGAAAGGAAGAAGAAACTGGAAGAGTATAAATACAGAAGAAGGGAGAAAACGATAGAGACAGTTGAATAAGGAACTGAGAAGAGAAACTGATAAAGCAAGATAGATGTGGCTTGGAGAGTAGTGCAGGGAATTGGAGGAATTAGAAAGGAAGGAAGAACTGATTTAATATACCAAAAAGTTAAGGACATAAATAGATGGAAAAGAAGTAGCTTGGGAGTGCGAGAAATAGAGGGAGAAATGGAGAAAAACTGAAAAGACCAGAAGATATAAGGAAGAGATGGATTGAATATATTGAAGAACTGTATGATAAAGCGAACAAACCTAATAACATCGAAATGGAGGAAGCAGATGATGGAAGTAGACTGTATGGGACCGGACATATTGGAAAGAGGAGTAGAGATGGCTTAAAAGACTAAGAAATGGTAAGGCCCAGGACCAGATGATGTACCAGCAGAACTTCTGAAGAATCTCGAAGGTGATGCTAAAGAAGGGGTGGGTGTGTTGTTCAGAAACATGTATGAAAGTGGAGACTGGCCTGCTGACTTTATGAGAGTCTCTATGATTACTATCCCCAAGAAACCGAGAGCCACCAAGTGTTCAGAATTTCGAACCATAAAGTTGGTCATCCATGCATCAAAAATAATGCTAAGGATAATAACCAGAAGACTAACGAACAGAGAAAACCTAGTAGAATTTTGCAGAAGGCAAGAACTCATGGTGACTAATACTTGGTTCCAAAATCACAAAAGAAGGAGATACATATGGAAAAAACCAGGAGACACTGAAAGATTCCAAATTAACTTTATTTTGGTAAGACAGAAATATAGGAATGCAGTGAAGAACTCGAAAGCTTATCCTGGAGGAGATGCTGACTCCGATCACAATTTGGTGTTAATGGAAAATATGGTGAGGCTGAAGACTCTTAAAAAGAATAAAGTAGGGAAGAAATGAGATACTGAGAAACTGAAGGGAGAACAAAGGATAGTTTTTGCTGAAAAGGTGAATGAAGAGATAAGGAGGCAAAGAAATGACGGCCACATTCATATGACAAGTGAAAAAGATGGTGTAGACTGAGGGATACAATAAAGGAGAGTGTACAGGAAAATATCGGTTATGTGAAAAGAGAAGCAACGAAACCATGGGTCACGACAGAGATGCTTGACAAAATGAAAGGAAGAAGAAACTGGAAGAGTATAAATACAGAAGAAGGGAGAAAACGATAGAGACAGTTGAATAAGGAACTGAGAAGAGAAACTGATAAAGCAGCAGAGATGTGGCTTGGAGATTAGTGCAGGGAATTGGAAGAATTAGAATGGAATGGAAGAACTGATTTAATATACCAAAAAGTTAAGGACATAAATAGATGGAAAAGAAGTAGCTTGGGAGTGCGAGTAATAGAGGGGAGAAATGGAGAAAAACTGAAAAGACCAGAAGATATAAGGAAGAGATGGATTGAATATATTGAAGAACTGTATGATAAAGCGAACAAACCTAATAACATCGAAATGGAAGAAGCAGATGAGATGGAATAGACTGTATGGGACCGGACAAGTTGGAAAGAGAAGTAGGGATGGCTGTAAAAGACCTAAGAAATGGTAAGGTCCCAGGACCAGATGATGAACCAGCAGAACTTCTGAAGAATCTCGAAGGTGATGCTAAAGAAGGGGTGGGTGTATTGATCAGAAACATGTATGAAAGTGGAGAGTGGCCTGCTGACTTTATGAGAATCTCTATGAATAGTATCCCCAAGAAACCGAGAGCCACCAAGTGTTCAGAATTTAGAAACATAAACATGGTCAGCCATGCATCAAAAATAATGCTAAGGATACTAACCAGAAGACTAACGAACAGAGAAAACCTAGTAGAATTTTGCAGAAGGCAAGAACTCATGGTGACTAATACTTGGTTCCAAAATCACAAAAGGAGATAAATATGGAAAAAACCAGGAGACACCTAAAGATTCCAAATTAACTTTATTTTAGTAAGACAGAAATTAGGAATGCAGTGAAGAACTCGAAAGCTTATCCTGGAGCAGATGCTGACTCCGATCATAACTTGGTGGTAATGGAAAATATGGTGAGGCTCAAGACTCTGAAAAAGAATAAAGTAGGGAAGAAATGAGATACTGAAAACTGAAGGGAGAACAAAGGATAGTTTTTGCTAAAAAGGTGAATGAAGAGATAAGAGGCAAAGAAATGACGGCCACATTCATATGACAAGTGAAGAAAGATGGTGTAGACTGAGGGATACAATAAAGGAGAGTGTACAGGAAAATATCGGTTATGTGAAAAGAGAAGCAAGGAAACCATGGGTCACGAGAGAGATGCTTGACAAAATGAAAGGAAGAAGAAACTGGAAGGATAAATACAGAAGAAGGAGAAAACGATAGAGACAGTTGAATAAGGAACTGAGAAGAGAAACTGATAAAGCAAGAGAGATGTGGCTTGGAGATTAGTGCAGGGAATTGGAGAATTAGAAAAGGAAGGAAGAACTGATTTAATATACCAAAAAGTTAAGGACATAAATAGATGGAAAAGAAGTAGCTTGGGAGTGCGAGTAATAGAGGGGAGAAATGGAGAAAAACTGAAAAGACCAGAAGATATAAGGAAGAGATGGATTGAATATATTGAAGAACTGTATGATAAAGCGAACAAACCTAATAACATCGAAATGGAGGAAGCAGATGAGATGGAAGTAGACTGTATGGGACCGGACATATTGGAAAGAGGAGTAGAGATGGCTGTAAAAGATAAGAAATGGTAAGGCCCAGGACCAGATGATGTACCAGCAGAACTTCTGAAGAATCTCGAAGGTGATGCTAAAGAAGGGGTGGGTGTATTGTTCAGAAACATGTATGAAAGTGGAGAGGCCTGCTGACTTTATGGGAGTCTCTATGATTACTATCCCCAAGAAACCGAGAGCCACCAAGTGTTCAGAATTTCGAACCATAAACTTGGTCAGCCATGCATCAAAAACAATGCTAAGGATACTAACCAGAAGACTAACGAACAGAGCTGAGCAGTACATTGGAGAGGATCAGTTTGGATTTAGGTCAAAATGCGGAACAAGAGAAGCCCATGGAAGAAATGCTAACGTAATAATCATGGGGGACTAGAATAGTGTGATTGGAGAGGGGAAAGACGGAAAGGTTGGACCATTCGGATTAGGTAGAAGAAATGAAAGAGGAGAAAAGCTAGTAGAATTTCGCAGAAGGCAAGAACTCATGGTGACTAATACTTGGTTCCAAAATCACAAAAGAAGGAGATACATATGGAAAAAACCAGGAGACACTGAAAGATTCCAAATTAACTTTATTTTGGTAAGACAGAAATATAGGAATGCAGTGAAGAACTCGAAAGCTTATCCTGGAGCAGATGCTGACTCGATCATAACTTGGTGGTAATAAAATATGGTGAGGCTGAAGACTCTGAAAAAGAATAAAGTAGGGAAGAAATGAGATACTGAAAACTGAAGGGAGAACAAAGGATAGTTTTTGCTAAAAAGGTGAATGAAGAGATAAGGAGGCAAAGAAATGACGGCCACATTCATATGACAAGTGAAGAAAGATGGTGTAGACTGAGGGATACAATAAAGGAGAGTGTACAGGAAAATATCGGTTATGTGAAAAGAGAAGCAAGGAAACCATGGGTCACGACAGAGATGCTTGACAAAATGAAAGGAAGAAGAAACTGGAAGAGTATAAATACAGAAGAAGGGAGAAAACGATAGAGACAGTTGAATAAGGAACTGAGAAGAGAAACTGATAAAGCAGGAGAGATGTGGCTTGGAGAGTAGTGCAGGGAATTGGAAGAATTAGAAAGGAATGGAAGAACTGATTTAATATACCAAAAAGTTAAGGACATAAATAGATGGAAAAGAAGTAGCTTGGGAGTGCGAGTAATAGAGGGGAGAAATGGAGAAAAACTGAAAAGACCAGAAGATATAAGGAAGAGATGGATTGAATATATTGAAGAACTGTATGATAAAGCGAACAAACCTAATAACATCGAAATGGAGGAAGCAGATGAGATGGAATAGACTGTATGGGACCGGACATATTGGAAAGAGAAGTAGAGATGGCTGTAAAAGACCTAAGAAATGGTAAGGTCCAGGACCAGATGATGAACCAGCAGAACTTCTGAAGAATCTCGAAGGTGATGCTAAAGAAGGGGTGGGTGTATTGATCAGAAACATGTATGAAAGTGGAGAGTGGCCTGCTGACTTTATGAGAATCTCTATGAATAGTATCCCAAGAAACCGAGAGCCACCAAGTGTTCAGAATTTCGAACATAAACATGGTCAGCCATGCATCAAAAATAATGCTAAGGATACTAACCAGAAGACTAACGAACAGAGAAAACCTAGTAGAATTTTGCAGAAGGCAAGAACTCATGGTGACTAATACTTGGTTCCAAAATCACAAAAGAAGGAGATAAATATGGAAAAAAACCAGGAGACACCTAAAGATTCCAAATTAACTTTATTTTAGTAAGACAGAAATTTAGGAATGCAGTGAAGAACTCGAAAGCTTATCCTGGAGCAGATGCTGACTCCGATCATAACTTGGTGGTAATGGAAAATATGGTGAGGCTGAAGACTCTGAAAAAGAATAAAGTAGGGAAGAAATGAGATACTGAAAACTGAAGGGAGAACAAAGGATAGTTTTTGCTAAAAAGGTGAATGAAGAGATAAGAAGGCAAAGAAATGACGGCCACATTGATATGACAAGTGAAGAAAGATGGTGTAGACTGAGGGATACAATAAAGGATAGTGTACAGGAAAATATCGGTTATGTGAAAAGAGAAGCAAGGAAACCATGGGTCACGAGAGAGATGCTTGACAAAATGAAAGGAAGAAGAAACTGGAAGGATAAATACAGAAGAAGGAGAAAACGATAGCAGACAGTTGAATAAGGAACTGAGAAGAGAAATTGATAAAGCAAGAGAGATGTGGCTTGGAGAAGTGCAGGAATTGGAGGAATTAGAAAGGAAGGAAGAACTGATTTAATATACCAAAAAGTTAAGGACATAAATAGATGGAAAAGAAGTAGCTTGGGAGTGCGAGAATAGAGGGGAGAAATGGAGAAAAACTGAAAAGACCAGAAGATATAAGGAAGAGATGGATTGAATATATGAAGAACTGTATGATAAAGCGAACAAACCTAATAACATCGAAATGGAGGAAGCAGATGAGATGGAAGTAGACTGTATGGGACCGGACATATTGGAAAGAGGAGTAGAGATGGCTGTAAAAGACCTAAGAAATGGTAAGGCCCCAGGACCAGATGATGTACCAGCAGAACTTCTGAAGAATCTCGAGGTGATGCTAAAGAAGGGGTGGGTGTATTGTTCAGAAACATGTATGAAAGTGGAGAGGCCTGCTGACTTTATGAGTCTCTATGATTACTATCCCCAAGAAACCGAGAGCCACCAAGTGTTCAGAATTTCGAACCATAAACTTGGTCAGCCATGCATCAAAAAATGCTAAGGATACTAACCAGAAGACTAACGAACAGAGCTGAGCAGTACATTGGAGAGGATCAGTTTGGATTTAGGTCAAAATGCGGAACAAGAGAAGCCCATGGAAGAAATGCTAACGTAATAATCATGGGGGACTAGAATAGTGTGATTGGAGAGGGAAAGACGGAAGAGGTTGGACCATTCGGATTAGGTAGAAGAAATGAAAGAGGAGAAAAGCTAGTAGAATTTTGCAGAAGGCAAGAACTCATGGTGACTAATACTTGGTTCCAAAATCACAAAAGAAGGAGATATATGGAAAAAACCAGGAGACACTGAAAGATTCCAAATTAACTTTATTTTGGTAAGACAGAAATATAGGAATGCAGTGAAGAACTCGAAAGCTTATCCTGGAGCAGATGCTGACTCCGATCATAACTTGGTGGTAATGGAAAATATGGTGAGGCTGAAGACTCTGAAAAAGAATAAAGTAGGGAAGAAATGAGATACTGAAAAACTGAAGGGAGAACAAAGGATAGTTTTTGCTAAAAAGGTGAATGAAGAGATAGGAGGCAAAGAAATGACGGCCACATTCATATGACAAGTGAAGAAAGATGGTGTAGACTGAGGGATACAATAAAGGAGAGTGTACAGGAAAATATCGGTTATGTGAAAAGAGAAGCAAGGAAACCATGGGTCACGACAAAGATGCTTGACAAAATGAAAGGAAGAAGAAACTGGAAGAGTATAAATACAGAAGAAGGGAGAAAACGATACAGACAGTTGAATAAGAACTGAGAAGAGAAACTGATAAAGCAAGAGAGATGTGGCTTGGAGAGTAGTGCAGGGAATTGGAGGAATTAGAAAGGAATGGAAGAACTGATTTAATATACCAAAAAGTTAAGGACATAAATAGATGGAAAAGAAGTAGCTTGGGAGTGCGAGAAATAGAGGGGAGAAATGGAGAAAAACTGAAAAGACCAGAAGATATAAGGAAGAGATGGATTGAATATATTGAAGAACTGTATGATAAAGCGAACAAACCTAATAACATCGAAATGGAGGAAGCAGATGAGATGGAAGTAGACTGTATGGGACCGGACATATTGGAAAGAGGAGTAGAGATGGCTGTAAAAGACTAAGAAATGGTAAGGCCCAGGACCAGATGATGTACCAGCAGAACTTCTGAAGAATCTCGAAGGTGATGCTAAAGAAGGGGTGGGTGTATTGTTAAGAAACATGTATGAAAGTGGAGACAGCCTGCTGACTTTATGGAAGTCTCTATGATTACTATCCCCAAGAAACCGAGAGCCACCAAGTGTTCAGAATTTCGAACCATAAACTTGGTCAGCCATGCATCAAAAATAATGCTAAGGATACTAACCAGAAGACTAACGAAGAGAGATGAGCAGTACATTGGAGAGGATCAGTTTGGATTTAGGTCAAAATGCGGAACAAGAGAAGCCCATGGAAGAAATGCTAACGTAATAATCATGGGGGACTAGAATAGTGTGATTGGAGAGGGGAAAGACGGAAGGGAGGTTGGACCATTCGGATTAGGTAGAAGAAATGAAAGAGGAGAAAAGCTAGTAGAATTTTGCAGAAGGCAAGAACTCATGGTGACTAATACTTGGTTCCAAAATCACAAAAGAAGGAGATACATATGGAAAAAAACCAGGAGACACTGAAAGATTCAAATTAACTTTATTTTGGTAAGACAGAAATATAGGAATGCAGTGAAGAACTCGAAAGCTTATCCTGGAGCAGATGCTGACTCCGATCACAACTTGGTGGTAATGGAAAATATGGTGAGGCTGAAGACTCTGAAAAAGAATAAAGTAGGGAAGAAATGAGATACTGAAAAACTGAAGGGAGAACAAAGGATAGTTTTTGCTAAAAGGTGAATGAAGAGATAAGGAGGCAAAGAAATGACGGCCACATTCATATGACAAGTGAAGAAAGATGGTGTAGACTGAGGGATACAATAAAGGAGATGTACAGGAAAATATCGGTTATGTGAAAAGAGAAGCAACGAAACCATGGGTCACGACAGAGATGCTTGACAAAATGAAAGGAAGAAGAAACTGGAAGAGTATAAATACAGAAGAAGGGAGAAAACGATATAGACAGTTGAATAAGGAACTGAGAAGAGAAACTGATAAAGCAAGAGATGTGGCTTGGAGAGTAGTGCAGGGAATTGGAGGAATTAGAAAGGAAAGGAAGAACTGATTTAATATACCAAAAAGTTAAGGACATAAATAGATGGAAAAGAAGTAGCTTGGAGTGAGAGAAATAGAGGAGAGAAATGGAGAAAAACTGAAAAGACCAGAAGATATAAGGAAGAGATGGATTGAATATATTGAAGAACTGTATGATAAAGCGAACAAACCTAATAACATCGAAATGGAGGAAGCGGATGAGATGGAAGTAGACTGTATGGGACCGGATATATTGGAAAGAGGAGTAGAGATCGCTCTAAAAGGCCTAAGAAACGGTAAGGCCCCACGACCAGATGATGTACCAGCAGAACTTCTGAAGAATCTCGAAGGTGTTGCTAAAGAAGGGGTGGGGTGTTGTCAGAAACATGTATGAAAGTGGAGACTGGCCTGCTGACTTTATGGGAGTCTCTATGATTACTATCCCAAGAAACCGAGAGCCACAAGTGTTCAGAATTTCGAACCATAATTGGTCAGCCATGCATCAAAAATAATGCTAAGGATACTAACCAGAAGACTAACGAACAGAGCTGAGCAGTACATTGGAGAGGATCAGTTTGGATTTAGGTCAAAATGCGGAACAAGAGAAGCCCATGGAAGAAATGCTAACGTAATAATCATGGGGGACTAGAATAGTGTGATTGGAGAGGGGAAAGACGGAAGGGAGGTTGGACCATTCGGATTAGGTAGAAGAAATGAAAGAGGAGAAAAGCTAGTAGAATTTTGCAGAAGGCAAGAACTCATGGTGACTAATACTTGGTTCCAAAATCACAAAAGAAGGAGATATATGGAAAAAACCAGGAGACACTGAAAGATTCCAAATTAACTTTATTTTGGTAAGAGAAATATAGGAATGCAGTGAAGAACTCGAAAGCTTATCCTGGAGCAGATGCTGACTCCGATCATAACTTGGTGGTAATGGAAAATATGGTGAGGCTGAAGACTCTGAAAAAGAATAAAGTAGGGAAGAAATGAGATACTGAAAACTGAAGGGAGAACAAAGGATAGTTTTTGCTAAAAAGGTGAATGAAGAGATAAGGAGGCAAAGAAATGACGGCCACATTCATATGACAAGTGAAGAAAGATGGTGTAGACTGAGGGATACAATAAAGGAGAGTGTACAGGAAAATATCGGTTATGTGAAAAGAGAAGCAAGGAAACCATGGGTCACGACAGAGATGCTTGACAAAATGAAAGGAAGAAGAAACTGGAAGAGTATAAATACAGAAGAAGGGAGAAAACGATACAGACAGTTGAATAAGGAACTGAGAAGAGAAACTGATAAAGCAAGAGAGATGTGGCTTGGAGAGTAGTGCAGGGAATTGGAGGAATTAGAAAGGAAGGAAGAACTGATTTAATATACCAAAAAGTTAAGGACATAAATAGATGGAAAAGAAGTAGCTTGGGAGTGCGAGAAATAGAGGGGAGAAATGGAGAAAAACTGAAAAGACCAGAAGATATAAGGAAGAGATGGATTGAATATATGAAGAACTGTATGATAAAGCGAACAAACCTAATAACATCGAAATGGAGGAAGCAGATGAGATGGAAGTAGACTGTATGGGACCGGACATATTGGAAAGAGGATAGAGATGGCTTAAAAGACATAAGAAATGGTAAGGCCCCAGGACCAGATGATGTACCAGCAGAACTTCTGAAGAATCTCGAAGGTGATGCTAAAGAAGGGGTGGGTGTATTGTTAAGAAACATGTATGAAAGTGGAGACAGGCCTGCTGACTTTATGGGAGTCTCTATGATTACTATCCCCAAGAAACCGAGAGCCACCAAGTGTTCAGAATTTCGAACCATAAACTTGGTCAGCCATGCATCAAAAATAATGCTAAGGATACTAACCAGAAGACTAACGACAGAGCTGAGCAGTACATTGGAGAGGATCAGTTTGGATTTAGGTCAAAATGCGGAACAAGAGAAGCCCATGGAAGAAATGCTAACGTAATAATCATGGGGGACTAGAATAGTGTGATTGGAGAGGGGAAAGACGGAAGGGAGGTTGGACCATTCGGATTAGGTAGAAGAAATGAAAGAGAGAGAAAAGCTAGTAGAATTTGCAGAAGGCAAGAACTCATGGTGACTAATACTTGGTTCCAAAATCACAAAAGAAGGAGATACATATGGAAAAAACCAGGAGACACTAAAGATTCCAAATTAACTTTATTTTGGTAAGACAGAAATATAGGAATGCAGTGAAGAACTCGAAAGCTTATCCTGGAGAGATGCTGACTCCGATCACAACTTGGTGGTAATGGAAAATATGGTGAGGCTGAAGACTCTGAAAAAGAATAAAGTAGGGAAGAAATGAGATACTGGAAAAACTGAAGGGAGAACAAAGGATAGTTTTTGCTAAAAAGGTGAATGAAGAGATGGAGGCAAAGAAATGACGGCCACATTCATATGACAAGTGAAGAAAGATGGTGTAGACTGAGGGATACAATAAAGGAGAGTGTACAGGAAAATATCGGTTATGTGAAAAGAGAAGCAAGGAAACCATGGGTCACGACAAAGATGCTTGACAAAATGAAAGGTAGAAGAAACTGGAAGAGTATAAATACAGAAGAAGGGAGAAAACGATACAGACAGTTGAATAAAGAACTGAGAGAGAAAACTGATAAAGCAGAGAGATGTGGCTTGGAGAGTAGTGCAGGGAATTGGAGGAATTAGAAAGGAATGGAAGAACTGATTTAATATACAAAAAAGTTAAGGACATAAATAGAGAAAAGAAGTAGCTTGGGAGTGCGAGAAATAGAGGGGAGAAATGGAGAAAAACTGAAAAGACCAGAAGATATAAGGAAAGATGGATTGAATATATTGAAGAACTGTATGATAAAGCGAACAAACCTAATAACATCGAAATGGAGGAAGCGGATGAGATGGAAGTAGACTGTATGGGACCGGACATATTGGAAAGAGGAGTAGAGATGGCTCTAAAAGACCTAAGAAATGGTAAGGCCCCAGGACCAGATGATGTACCAGCAGAACTTCTGAAGAATCTCGAAGGTGATGCTAAAGAAAGGGTGGGTGTATTGTTAAGAAACATGTATGAAAGTGGAGACAGGCCTGCTGACTTTAGGAGATATCTATGGAAAAATCCAGGAGACACTGAAACATTCCAAATTAACTTTATTTCGGTAAGACAGAAATATATGAATGCAGTGAAGAACTCGAAAGCTTATGCTGGAGCAGATGCTGACTCCGATCATAAATTGGGGGTAATGGAAAATATGGTGAGGCTGAAGACTCTGAAAAAGAATAAAGTAGGGAAGAAATGAGATACTGAAAACTGAAGAGAGAACAAAGGATAGTTTTGCTAAAAAGGTGAATGAAGAGAGAAGGAGGCAAAGAAATGACGGCCACATTCATATGACAAGTGAAGAAAGATGGAGTAGACTGAGGGATACTATAAATTAGAGTGTACAGGAAAATATCGGTTATGTGAAAAGAGAAGCAAGGAAACCATGGGTCACGACAAAGATGCTTGACAAAATGAAAGGTAGAAGAAACTGGAAGAGTAAAATACAGAAGAAGGGAGAAAAAGATACAGACAGTTGAATAAAGAACTGAGAAGAGAAACTGATAAAGCAAGAGAGATGTGGCTTGGAGAGTAGTGCAGGGAATTGGAGGAATTAGAAAGGAAAGGAAGAACTGATTTAATATACCAAAAAGTTAAGGACATAAATAGATGGAAAAGAAGTAGCATGGGAGTGCGATAAGTAGACGGGAGAAATGGAGAAAAACTGAAAAGACCAGAAGATATAAGGAAGAGATGGATTGAATATATTGAAGAACTGTATGATAAAGCGAACAAACGTAATAACATCGAAATGGAGGAAGCGGATGAGATGGAAGTAGACTCTATGGGACCGGACATATTGAAAGAGGAGTAGAGATGGCTCTAAAAGACTAAGAAATGGTAAGGCCCCAGGACCAGATGATGTACCAGCAGAACTTCTGAAGAATCTCGAAGGTGATGCTAAAGAAGGGGTGTGGGTATTGTAAGAAACATGTATGAAAGTGGAAACAGGCTGCTGACTTTATGGAAGTCTCTATGATTATTATCCCCAAGAAACCGAGAGCCACCAAGTGTGCAGAATTTCGAATCATAAACTTGGTCAGCCATGCATCAAAAATAATGCTAAGGATACTAGCCAGAAAAACTAAAGCAGAGAGATGAGCAGTACATTGGAGAGGATCAGTTGGATTTAGGTCAAAATGCGGAACAAGAGAAACCCATGGAAGAAATGCTAACGTAATAATCATGGGGGACTAGAATATTGTGATTTGGGGAGGGGAAAGACGGAAGGGAAGTTGGTCCATTCGGATTAGTTAGAAGAAATGAAAGAGGAGAAAAGCTATTAGAATTTGCAGAAGGCAAGAATCATGGTGACTAAACTTGGTTCCAAAATCACAAAAGAAGGAGATGCATATGGAAAAAAACCAGGAGACACTGAAAGATTCTAAATTAACTTTATTTTGGTAAGGACAGAATAGAGGAATGCAGTGAAGAACTCGAAAGCTTATCCTGGAGCAGATGCTGACTCCGATCACAACTTGGTGGTAATGGAAAATATGGTGAGGCTGAAGACTCTGAAAAAGAATAAAGTAGGGAAGAAATGAGATACTGAAAAACAGAAGGGAGAACAAAGGATTGTTTTTGCTAAAAAGGTGAATGAAGAGAGAAGGAGGCAAAGAAATGACGGCCACATTCATATGACAAGTGAAGAAAGATGGAGTAGACTGAGGGATAGAATAGAGGAGAGTGTACAGGAAAATATCGGTTATGTGAAAAGAGAAGCAAGGAAACCATGGGTCACGACAGAGATGCTTGACAAAATGAAAGGAAGAAGAAACTGTAGGAGTATAAATACAGAAGAATGGAGAAAACGATATAGACAGTTGAATAAGGAACTGTGAAGAGAAACTGATAAAGCAAGATAGATGTGGCTTGGAGAGTAGTGCAGGGAATTGGAGGAATTAGAAAGGAAAGGAAGAACTGATTTAATATACCAAAAAGTTAAGGACATAAATAGATGGAAAAGAAGTAGCTTGGGAGTACGAGAAATAGAGGGGAGAAATGGAGAAAAACTGAAAAGACCAGAAGATATAAGGAAGAGATAGATTGAATATATTGAAGAACTGTATGATAAAGCGAACAAACCTAATAACATCGAAATGGAGGAAGCGGATGAGATGGAAGTAGACTGTATGGGACCGGACATATTTCAAAGAGGAGTAGAGATGGCTCTAAAAGACCTAAGAAATGGTAAGGACCCAGGACCAGATGATGTACCAGCAGAACTTCTGAAGAATCTCGAAGGTGATGCTAAAGAAGGGGTGGGTGTATTGTTAAGAAACATGTATGAAAGTGGAGACAGGCCTGCTGACTTTATGGTAGTCTTTATGATTACTATCCCCAAGAAACCGAGAGCCACCAAGTGTTCAGAATTTCGAACAATAAACTTGGTCAGCCATGCTTCAAAAATAATGCTAAGGATACTAGCCAGAAAACTAACGAAGAGAGATGAGCAGTACATTGGAGAGGATCAGTTTGGATTTAGGTCAAAATGCGGAACAAGAGAAGCCCATGGAAGAAATGCTAACGTAATAATCATGGGGGACTAGAATAGTGTGATTGGAGAGGGGAAAGACGGAAGGGAGGTTGGACCATTCGGATTAGGTAGAAGAAATGAAAGAGGAGAAAAGCTAGTAGAATTTTGCAAAAGGCAAGAACTCATGGTGACTAATACTTGGTTCCAAAATCACAAAAGAAGGAGATACATATGGAAAAAACCAGGAGACACTGAAAGATTCTAAATTAACTTTATTTTGGTAAGACAGAAATATAGGAATGCAGTGAAGAACTCGAAAGCTTATCCTGGAGCAGATGCTGACTCCGATCATAAATTGGGGGTAATAGAAAATATGGTGAGGCTGAAGACTCTGAAAAAGAATAAAGTAGGGAAGAAATGAGATACTGAAAACTGAAGAGAGAACAAAGGATAGTTTTTGCTAAAAAGGTGAATGAAGAGAGAAGGAGGCAAAGAAATGACGGCCACATTCATATGACAAGTGAAGAAAGATGGAGTAGACTGAGGGATACTATAAATTAGAGTGTACAGGAAAATATCGGTTATGTGAAAAGAGAAGCAAGGAAACCATGGGTCACGACAAAGATGCTTGACAAAATGAAAGGTTGAAGAAACTGGAAGAGTATAAATACAGAAGAAGGGAGAAAACGATACAGACAGTTGAATAAAGAACTGAGAAGAGAAACTGATAAAGCAAGAGAGATGTGGCTTGGAGAGTAGTGCAAGGAATTGGAGGAATTAGAAAAGAATGGAAGAACTGATTTAATATACCAAAAAGTTAAGGACATAAATAGATGGAAAAGAAGTAGCTTGGGAGTGCGAGAAATAGAGGGGAGAAATGGAAAAAAACTGAAAAGAGCAGAAGATATAAGGAAGAGATGGATTGAATATATTGAAGAACTGTATGATAAAGCGAACAAACCTAATAACATCGAAATGGAGGAAGCGGATGAGATGGAAGTAGACTGTATGGGACCGGACATATTGGAAAGAGGAGTAGAGATGGCTCTAAAAGACCTAAGAAATGGTAAGGCCCCAGGACCAGATGATGTACCAGCAGAACTTCTGTAGAATCTCGAAGGTGATGCTAAAGAAAGGGTGGGTGTATTATTAAGAAACATGTATGAAAGTGGAGACAGGCCTGCTGACTTTAGAAGGAGATATCTATGGAAAAAACCAGGAGACACTGAAACATTCCAAATTAAACTTTATTTCGGTAAGACAGAAATATAGGAATGCAGAGAAGAACTCGAAAGCTTATCCTGGAACAGATGCTGACTCCGATCATAAATTGGGGGTAATGGAAAATATGGTGAGGCTGAAGACTCTGAAAAAGAATAAAGTAGGGAAGAAATGAGATACTGAAAAACTGAAGAGAGAACAAAGGATAGTTTTTGCTAAAAAGGTGAATGAAGAGAGAAGGAGGCAAAGAAATGACGGCCACATTCATATGACAAGTGAAGAAAGATGGAGTAGACTGAGGGATACTATAAATTAGAGTGTACAGGGAAATATCGGTTATGTGAAAAGAGAAGCAAGGAAACCATGGGTCACGACAAAGATGCTTGACAAAATGAAAGGTAGAAGAAACTGGAAGAGTATAAATACAGAAGAAGGGAGAAAACGATACAGACAGTTGAATAAAGAACTGAGAAGAGAAACTGATAAAGCAAGAGAGATGTGGCTTGGAGAGTAGTGCAAGAAATTGGAGGAATTAGAAAGGAATGGAAGAACTGATTTAATATACCAAAAAGTTAAGGACATAAATAGATGGAAAAGAAGTAGCTTTGGAGTGCGAGAAATAGAGGGGAGAAATGGAGAAATACTGAAAAGACCAGAAGATATAAGGAAGAGATGGATTGAATATATTGAAGAACGGTATGATAAAGCGAACAAACCTAATAACATCGAAATGGAGGAAGCGGATGAGATGGAAGTAGACTCTATGGGACCGGACATATTGGAGAGCGGAGTAGAGATGGCTGCAAAAGACATAAGAAATGGTAAGGCCCCAGGACCAGATGATGTACCAGCAGAACTTCTGAAGAATCTCGAAGGTGATGCTGAAGAAGGGGTGGGTGTATTGTTCAGAAACATGTATGAAAGTGGAGACTGGCCTGCTGACTTTATGGGAGTCTCTATGATTACTATCCCCAAGAAACCGAGCGCCACCAAGTTCAGAATTTCGAACCATAAAGTGTGATTGGAGAAGGGAAAGACGGAATTAGGTTGGACCATTCGGATTAGGTAGAGAAAATGAAAGAGGAGAAAAGGTAGTAGAATTTAGCAGAAGGCAAGAACTCATGGTGACTAATACTTGGTTCCAAAATCACAAAAGAAGAAGATACATATGGAAAAAACCAGGAGACACTGAAAGATTCCAAATTAACTTTATTTTGGTCAGACAGAAATATAGGAATGCAGTGAAGAACTCGAAAGCTTATCCTGGAGCAGATGCTGACTCCGATCACAACTTGGTGGTAATGGAAAATATGGTGAGGCTGAAGACTCTGAAAAAGAATAAAGTAGGGAAGAAATGAGATACTGAAAAACTGAAGGGAGAACAAAGGATAGTTTTTCCTAAAAAGGTGAATGAAGAGATAAGGAGGCAAAGAAATGAGGAGGAATTAGAAAGGAATGGAAGAACTGATTTAATATACCAAAAAGTTACGGACATAAATAGATGGAAAAGAAGTAGCTTGGGAGTGCGAGAAATAGAGAAAGCTAGTAGAATTTCGCAGAAGGCAAGAACTCATGGTGACTAATACTTGGTTCCAAAATCACAAAAGAAGGAGATATCTATGGAAAAAACCAGGAGACACTGAAAGATTCCAAATTAACTTTATTTTGGTAAGACAGAAATATAGGAATGCAGTGAAGAACTCGAAAGCTTATCCTGGAGCAGATGCTGACTCCGATCATAACTTGGTGGTAATGGAAAATATGGTGAGGCTGAAGACTCTGAAAAAGAATAAAGTAGGGAAGAAATGAGATACTGGAAAACTGAAGGGAGAACAAAGGATAGTTTTTGCTAAAAAGGTGAATGAAGAGATAAGGAGGCAAAGAAATGACAGCCACATTCATATAATAAGTGAAGTAAATGAGAACCAACTCTTTGTGATCGTTTATTTATTTATATAAAGTCAAACAATGACAACGGTCTTCTGAAAAAGGAATAAGCATAATAAGTAATCACTTGAATAAAACATAAACATAAACATAAACATAATCATTGTCCTCTATCTCCTCCCAAGTCTTTGATACTAGATGTGATATGAGGTAATTGCAGTACAGTAGTGCAAAGATTTATATTGTTTTATATAGTGAATACAGTATAGTACTTTAATAGGAAAACATAGATACTAGTTTATTTAAGAGTAATATGAGGACATAAGGCTTTGCTATTACATCGTGATGAATACGATACTGTAGAAACTAAAATATAAATACTTATGGAATTATACAGTACATTATATCCAATCAAACATATTACAATACAATTAGAGAGTTCAGCGAGAGATTGAATCATATATTAATATAAGGGTTGTACAACGGTATTCCTGACAAAAGTAATAGTACAGTAATGAGGTTACAGCTGTATTGGGAACACAATATAAAGTTCTTAGTAAGTAAAGTGTAAAGTGTACTGTACTCTATCTCTCCCCAAGTCTTTGAGCCAGCAATTTTATAAAGAAGATTATTAAGGATAATATGGCAAAAAAAAAAATTTGTATGTTTACGGATAAAGACTAAACCTTATTTTGTCAGTGCCCTTAATTTAAGGCATACTTGATTGGTTACTCTTCTTGATTCATATGGTAGTCTTCATGCCAGGTAGGGGGGCGTCTGGTACGGTTCGAACGCCTTAGTGGAGTTGCAGTTTGGGGTGCCGTACCCATTGGCCTAGGGGGTGCAGGTGGTAGTATGTCGATGGGCGGCGTTGACATGTCTTCTTGGGTGGGGGGTGTGGTCTCTTCAGGGGTCGGGCGCCTGCGTTCAACGTGTGGGCTGGACCGTGTCGGACTACGGGGTGAAGCGGGTGTCTTTGGTCCTGGTGCTGACCTGGCAGGTGTAGGTGGTGCAGCAGGTGGGCTGTTGGTGGGCACCGCTAGGAAGTTCTTCACACACCTGTCTTGTCCCATTTACGGGCGTGTGGACCGACCTGGTTCTGGATGCGTATAATGTCTCCGACTGTTAGTGGTGGGAGTCTCTTGGTGTGCTCTGACCAGCGTTCCGCTCCCCTCATGTGGCGGTTCCTCAGAGCTTCTTCTCGGGCGGCCAAGTTTTCACGCCACGTGTCGTGTGGTTTATATCGGCCGGGAAGGATTGGAATGAAGTCCCGGATAGGGCGGCCGAATACACACATTGCTGGGGAGTGTTTTGTATCTCTATCCGGCGTGTTTCTGTATTGAAGCATGGCCCGTTGAAAGTTTTCAGTGTTGAGGTCGCCATTTGGTCCAGTGTTGTCGGTTATTAGGCGTTTCGTTGTCTTGACACCAACTTCTGCCCGACAGTTGCTGTGAGGGAAAGCCACTGATGAGAGTCGGTGGTGTACGCCCCAGTTTTTGAGGAACTGCCGTGTGGCTGCTGCGGTAAATTCAGGGCCCCCATCGGAAGCCAGTTCGTCGGGGATGCCGAAGGTGACGAAGGTCCGTCGGAGGCAGGCGATGAGTCCAGCAGCACCATCTGATGACCTCTCTACTATTGGCCAGTTAGAGTATCTGTCCACCACGACCAGGTAGTTTACTCCTTTGTAGTGGAAGTAGTCCGCGCAGACGCACTGGAAGGGGTATTCTGGTGATGTTGGTGGAGTGGGTGGAGCGCTGGGCTGGGTTGGTGCCATGCGGTTGCAGTGGTTGCAGCTAGCCCGTAGTGCTGTGATGGCTGGTGTGATGCCAGGCCAGAAAATGGAGTCTTCTGCTCTGGAGATCATGGATGAAGTACCTTGATGAGCTGAGTGGAGTGAAGCCAGTACTTCTTGCCTGAGGGCCGGCGGGATAACCGTGCGGTTCCTGTACATTACCACGCCGTCAACAGTGCGGAGGTCGTCGCGAAACTGGTGATATTCCCGCAGCTGTGCAGGGAGTGCATGGCGGGATTCAGGCATGCCGGACTCTATGACATTGGCTAAACTATTCATGACTTCATCGCTGGTCGTGGCGGTGCGTACTCGATCCCATGTCACTGATGCCAGGCGCAGCGAGTTGAGTGTTGATGCGGCTGCAGAAATGACGCAGGCTTCCATGCCATTACCATCTGTCAGTGATGTCCGTATGCCGGCTAGAAAGGTGGGGGGGGGGAAAGAACGCGGTTCCCTCGCATGGTTGATGGATGGCTGCTACGTCATCGGGGAGTGTCAGTGGTACGGGGTCGCCAGTGGGGTATCGTGACACCCCGTCAGCAGCTTTGTGTTTCGCGCCTGGTACGTGGATCATCCGGAAGCGGTACCTGAGGATTTTTTCCTTCAAGTTTCTGAGGCGTGTATTAGATATGTCCTCTAGGGATCTGTCACCAAACACTTTGAGGAGAGGTTTGTGGTCCACTGCAATTATTAGGTCTTCGCATCCCAGCACGAAGTACCTCGCCTTGTCAAGGGCATCGGCGACAGCAAGTGCTTCTCCTTCTACTGGTGCATAGCGGGACTCAGCTGAGGTAGTGAATCTACTGCCGACCAATGTGACACGCCATCCAGTATGGCAGCAGAAGGGTTCGACTCGTGTACAGGTGCAGTGTTTCTGAAGTAGCCAGTAGCCGATGCCTGTTTTCGACCAGTCTGTGGCGAGGCATGTGGGCTTGGTTTTGTCAAAAATTTTAACACCCTCCTCTATTTCTGTGATGATGACATCCTTTGATTCTTCGAAGATGGTTTCCAATTCGTCATCCCACTTGAAAGGTGTTCCCGGCTTCAGAAGTAGGCGGAACGGCTGCATCCTCTTGGCCATGCTGAAGGCATACGACACCTGGTTGATGAGCCCGAACCATGATCGAACGTCGGTGATGTTCTTTGGAGATGGAAACTCTAGGATTGCTTTGAGGTATTTTTTACAGGGTCGGACACTGTCAGATGTGATCTCGAAGCCTGCAAATTCAACCTTGTCCTGACAGAACACAAACTTGTCGGGGTTCAGTGTGATTCCGTGTCTGCCGCAGGTGTCAAGCCACTGGGTGGCCTGGAAGAAGCTCTCCTCCACTGTGTCTGACCAGAACAAGACGTCGTCAATGCACTTTGTATTGTTAGGGATGCTCGATACAATTTCGTCGTACCTTCTTGTGTAACCGTCACCAGATGCAATGTAACCCTGGGGAGCGGTTTTGTAACGGTAGCGACCCCAGGGCGTGATGAAGGTGGTCAAGTGGCGGTCTTCTTCACAGATTGGTACGCTGTGATATCCATTCCATGCATCAAACACTGTCTTCTTTTTGCCTTGCGGTACTGATCTGGCCTGGTGGAATGGCGATTGAGTGTGGTGTGTTTCGCGGGTGGCGTGAGCGTTGAGGGGTTGAAAGTCAACGGTACGCCTTGGTTTTGTTTTCCGTTCTTTTTGGCGCACACCACCATTCTGTGACACCAGGTTACGGGCTCACCAACGGGTACTGGTTCAAGGACACCCAGTCTGACATCTTGGTCGAGGCCAGCCTTCACATCCTCCTGCCAGTGGATTGGTACTGGGACGGGGGTGTGATGTGCGACTGGTTTGGCATTGGGGTCCACCATCAATTTCATTGGGGGGCCGTCCATCATGGGCAGCGCTTGGTGGTCACAAGTGTTGAAGGTGCTTGATTTGTAATAGTCCAGCAGGTATTCCTTGAGCTTTTGCTGGTTCGCCGCAACAGCGGGTAGCGGTAGCTCGATTGGAGGTGATGGAGGATGTTGGCGTCTTGGACAGCACAGTTAGTTACAAGTCCGCTGTCACTGTGTGGCGTGCTAGCACTGTTGTTACAGTATTGTGCTGGATCCAGTTGGACTTCCCCCACTGTAGGAAATCTCCCGAGATAATGCCGAGTGAAACGCATGCCTCTCTGCTGATGAAGAACTTGTCGGAAGAATCTGTCACATATGTTACCTGTCTCGTTTCTACTTGTTGGCCCTGTTCATCCTTGCCAGTGAGGCGAAGTATGGCTGCGCCAAGGATTTTGATGCCCTTGTTGTTGGCGGCGTACATCTTCATGGTCACAGGGATGAGGTCAGACTGGAGAAGCCCGAGGCGGTGGATAACCTTGATACCGGTGAGGCAGCTCTGACAGCCTGTGTCTGCCATGGCAGGCAGTACCACGGTTTTTGGGTGGGCATTGAGGGTTGCCCCAAGCGCCTCGTAGTCTTCGGGGAGAGTCCTGACTGTCAGGTTGATGTGTGGCTGTGGTTGTGAGTTCTCCTTGATCCACATGTCCGATAGTTCATTGTAAATGTGATGGTCGAGGGCGATTGCTCTTTTCTTATGTGGCTCGGAAGTGTTGCTTGTGGCGCAGAGAAGATCAAATACCGCACCTTCGCACTCATCAGCTTTATTAGGAGTGGCTGAAAGGCTCTTGTCCTTGTCTTTGCTCCTGCATACGGATTCCCAATGGCTGTCGCGCTTGCAAATTTTGCATTTGTGGTTGTACGCAGGGCAATCCTTCTTGCGTATGTGGACTGGGGCTCTTCTGCCGTGTCCTTTTTTACCACAATATGAACAGGGGCATTTTTGTCTTGTGGGGGTATTTGCTTACTTCTCCTGTATGTGCTGCCTGCGGCCTCCACGGCATGGGAGTCCAGCAGTCGTGATGCTGAGCGCTTGCCTGCTTCCTTCGCCTCGACAAACTGAAAGACGTCTTCCAGGGTCATCTCCTGGTTACTGTTGCCGAGGAGTTCCAGTTGTATTTCCGGGTCAGCAATTCCGCGGGTAAGGACGTCGCGAAGGATGGGGTCAGTGTAATTTACGTTGTTGTTGCAGCTTGGGCATTCAACAAGAAATTTGCAGACTCCGGCCTGACCACGAAGACGGGCTCCAAAACTGCGCACAGTTTCGTCGCGGTCTTGTCGCATATTGTGTAGGGTAACCCTGGCTACCATGGTGTTCTCCTCTCGGACAGCTAGTTTCTTGATTGCAGCAAGGACTTCATCTTCGGTTTTGTTTGTTAGGCTTCCACCTGCGGATCTTGTCAAATCTTTGCGGAGTGAATCGTCGCAGCATTCAAGTAGTTGTACCACTTTGTCCCTACCAGTGATTTTTGTAGCTTCCGCATAATCTGTCCAACGCGACGTAAAATATGCCCAGTCTTCACTGGTACCTGCAGCCGAAATGGTTGGCCGTCTTACTTTCTCAACCTTTGCAGAGACTGTCGGGCTTGGGACATGGGTCGTGCAGTGGGCTGTTATAAGTGCGGCTACAATGGCTGGGTCCAGGTCTGCTGTGACATAGGTACAACCTGTGATAGGACATTCTACGGCAGGCATTGTGGATAGCGTTTGTTGAAGTTGCTTAATTAGGTTGGGGTGGTTGACAGTTGCTTGAATTTACCACGTATGTAGACTTATTTTATTATTTATTTAATTAATCAGTCATTTGTACCTAAGACCGTTGTCATAAATGAGAACCAACTCTTTGTGATCATTTATTTATTTATATAAAGTCAAACAATGACAACGGTCTTCTGAAAAAGGAATAAGCATAATAAGTAATCACTTGAATAAAACATAAACATAAACATAAACATAATCATTGTCCTCTATGAAGAAAGATGGTGTAGACTGAGGGATACGATAAAGGAGAGTGTACAGGAAAATATCGGTTATGTGAAAAGAGCAGCAAGGAAACCATGGGTCACGACAAAGAAGCTTGACAAAATGAAAGGTAGAAGAAACTGGAAGAGTATAAATACAGAAGAAGGGAGAAAACGATACAGACAGTTGAATAAAGAACTGAGAAGAGAAACTGATAAAGCAAGAGAGATGTGGCTTGGAGAGTAGTGCAGCGAATTGGAGGAATTAGAAAGGAATGGAAGAACTGATTTAATATACCAAAAAGTTAAGGACATAAATAGATGGAAAAGAAGTAGCTTGGGAGTACGAGAAATAGAGGGGAGAAATGGAGAAAAACTGAAAAGACCAGAAGATATAAGGAAGAGATGGATTGAATATATTGAAGAACTGTATGAAAAAGCGAACAAACCTAATAACATCGAAATGGAGGAAGCAGATGAGATGGAAGTAGACTGTATGGGACCGGACATATTGGAAAGAGAGTAGAGATGGCTGTAAAAGACATAAGAAATGGTAAGGCCCCCAGGACCAGATGATGTATCAGCAGAACTTCTGAAGAATCTCGAAGGTGATGCTAAAGAAGGGGTGGGTGTATTGTTCAGAAACATGTAAGAAAGTGGAGACTGGCATGCTGACTTTATGGGAGTCTCTATGATTACTATCCTCAAGAAACCGAGAGCCACCAAGTGTTCAGAATTTCGAACCATAAAGTTGGTCAGGCATGCATCAAAAATAATGCTAAGGATACTAACCAGAAGACTAACGAAAAGAGCTGAGCAGTACATTGGAGAGGATCAGTTTGGATTTAGGTCAATTGCGGAAAAAGAAGAAGCCCATGGAAGAAATGCTAACGTAATAATCATGGGGGACTAGAATAGTGTGATTGGAGAGGGGAAAGACGGAAGGTAGGTTGGACCATTCGGATTAGGTAGAAGAAATGTAAGAGGAGAAAAGCTAGTAAATTTCGCAGAAGGCAAGAACTCATGGTGACTAATACTTGGTTCCAAAATCACAAAAGAAGAAGATACATATGGAAAAAACGAGGAGACACTGAAAGATTCCAAATTAACTTTATTTTGGTAAGACAGAAATATAGGAATGCAGTGAAGAACTCGAAAGCTTATCCTGGAGCAGATGCTGACTCCGATCACAACTTGGTGGTAATGGAAAATATGGTGAGGCTGAAGACTCTGAAAAAGAATAAAGTTGGGAAGAAATGAGATACTGAAAAACTGAAGGGAGAACAAAGGATAGTTTTTGCTAAAAAGGTGAATGAAGAGATAAGGAGGCAAAGAAATGACGGCCACATTCATATGACAAGTGAAGAAAGATGGTGTAGACTGAGGGATACAATAAAGGAGAGTGTACAGGAAAATATCAGTTATGTGAAAAGAGAAGCAACGAAACCATGGGTCACGAGAGAGCTGCTTGACAAAATGAAAGGAAGAAGAAACTGGACGAGTATAAATAGAGAAGAAGGGAGAAAACGATACAGACAGTTGAATAAGGAACTGAGAAGAGAAATTGATAAAGCAAGAGAGATGTGACTTGGAGAGTAGTAGTGCAAGGAATTGGAAGAATTAGAAAGGAATGGAAGAACTGATTTAATATAGCAAAAAGTTAAGGACATAAATAGATGGAAAAGAAGTAGCGTGGGAGTGCGAGAAATAGAGGGGAGAAATGGAGAAAAACTGAAAAGACCAGAAGATATAAGGAAGAGATGGATTGAATATATTGAAGAACTGTATGATAAAGCGAACAAACCTAACAACATCGAAATGGAGGAAGCGGATGAGATGGAAGTAGACTGTATGGGATCGGACATATTGGAAAGAGGAGAAGAGAAGTTAGGTTGAACATTCGGATTAGTAGAGGAAATGAAAGAGGAGAAAAGCTAGTAGAATTTCGCAAAAGGCAAGAACTCATGGTGACTAATACTTGGTTCCAAAATCACAAAAGAAGAAGATACATATGTAAAAAAAGAGGAGACACTGAAAGATTCCAAATTAACTTTATTTTGGTAAGACAGAAATATAGGAATGCAGTGAAGAACTCGAAAGCTTATCCTGGAGCAGATGCTGACTCCGATCACAACTTGGTGGTAATGGAAAATATGGTGAGGCTGAAGACTCTGAAAAAGAATAAAGTAGGGAAGAAATGAGATACTGAAAAACTGAAGGGAGAACAAAGGATAGTTTTTCCTAAAAAGGTGAATGAAGAGATAAAGAGGCAAAGAAATGAGGAGGAATTAGAAAGGAATGGAAGAACTGATTTAATATACCAAAAAGTTACGGACATAATAGATGGAAAAGAATTAGCTTGGGAGTGCGAGAAATAGAGAAAGCTAGTAGAATTTCGCAGAAGGCAAGAACTCATGGTGACTAATACTTGGTTCCAAAATCACAAAAGAAGGAGATATCTATGGAAAAAACGAGGAGACACTGAAAGATTCCAAATTAACTTTATTTTGGTAAGACAGAAATATAGGAATGCAGTGAAGAACTCGAAAGCTTATCCTGGAGCAGATGCTGACTCCGATCATAACTTGGTGCTAATGGAAAATATGGTGAGGCTGAAGACTGAAAAAGAATAAAGTTGGGAAGAAATGAGATACTGAAAAACTGAAGGGAGAACAAAGGATAGTTTTGCTAAAAAGGTGAATGAAGAGATAAGGAGGCAAAGAAATGACGGCCACATTCATATGACAAGTGAAGAAAGATGGTGTAGGCTGAGGGAAACAATAAAGGAGAGTGTACATGAAAATATCGGTTATGTGAAAAGAGAAGCAACGAAACCATGGGTCACGACAGAGATGCTTGACAAAATGAAAGGAAGAAGAAACGGGACGAGTATAAATAGAGAAGAAGGGAGAAAACGATACAGACAGTTGAATAAGGAACTGAGAAGAGAAATTGATAAAGCCAGAGAGATGTGGCTTGGAGAGTAGTGCAGGGAATTGGAGGAATTAGAAAGGAATGGAAGAACTGATTTAATATGCCAAAAAGTTAAGGACATAAATAGATGGAAAAGAAGTAGCTTGGGAGTGCAAGAAATAGAGGGGAGAAATGGAGAAAAACTGAAAAGACCAGAAGATATAAGGAAGAGATGGATTGAATATATTGAAGAACTCTATGATAAAGCGAACAAACCTAATAACATCGAAATGGAGGAAGCGGACGAGCTCGAAGTAGACTGTATGGGACCGGATATATTGGAAAGAGGAGTAGAGATGGCTCTAAAAGACCTAAGAAATGGTAATGCCCCAGGACCAGATGATGTACCAGCAGAACTTCTGAAGAATCTCGAAGGTGATGCTAAAGAAGGGGTGGGTGTATTGTTCAGAAACATGTATGAAAGTGGAGACTGGCCTGCTGACTTTATGGGAGTCTCTATGATTACTATCCCCAAGAAACCGAGAGCCACCAAGTGTTAGAATTTCGAACCATAAAGTGTGATTGGAGAAGGGAAAGACGGAAGTTAGGTTGGATCATTCGGATTAGGTAGAGGAAATGAAAGAGGAGAAAAGCTAGTAGAATTTCGCAGACGGCAAGAACACATGGTGACTAATACTTGGTTCCAAAATCACAAAAGAAGAAGATACATATGGAAAAAACCAGGAGACACTGAAAGATTCCAAATTAACTTTATTTTGGTAAGACAGAAATATAGGAATGCAGTGAAGAACTCGAAAGCTTATACTGGAGCAGATGCTGACTCCGATCACAACTTGGTGGTAATGGAAAATATGGTGAGGCTGAAGACTCTGAAAAAGAATAAAGTTGGGAAGAAATGAGATACTGTAAAACTGAAGGGAGAACAAAGGATAGTTTTTGCTAAAAATGTGAATGAAGAGATAAGGAGGCAAAGAAATGCCGGCCACATTCATATGACAAGTGAAGAAAGATGGTGTAGACTGAGGGATACAATAAAGGAGAGTGTACAGGAAAATATCGGTTATGTGAAAAGAGAAGCAACGAAACCATGGTCACGACAGAGATGCTTGACAAAATGAAAGGAAGAAGAAACGGGACGAGTATAAATAGAGAAGAAGGGAGAAAACGATACAGACAGTTGAATAAGGAACTGAGAAGAGAAATTGATAAAGCAAGAGAGATGTGGCTTGGAGAGTAGTGCAAGGAATTGGAGGAATTAGAAAGGAATGGAAGAACTGATTTAATATGCCAAAAAGTTAAGGACATAAATAGATGGAAAAGAAGTAGCTTGGGAGTGCAAGAAATAGAGGGAAGAAATGGAGAAAAACTGAAAAGACCAGAAGATATAAGGAAGAGATGGATTGAATATATTGAAGAACTGTATGATAAAGCGAACAAACCTAATAACATCGAAATGGAGGAAGCAGATGAGATGGAAGTAGACTGTATTTGACCGGACATATTGGAAAGAGGAGTAGAGATGGCTGTAAAAGACCTAAGAAATGGTAAGGCCCCAGGATCAGATGATGTACCAGCAGAACTTCTGAAGAATCTCGAAGGTGATGCTAAAGAAGGGGTGGGTGTATTGTTCAGAAACATGTATGAAAGTGGAGAGTGGCCTGCTGACTTTATGAGAATCTCTATGAATACTATCCCCAAGAAACCGAGAGCCACCAAGTGTTCAGAATTTCGAACCATAAACATCGTCAGCCTTGCATCAAAATTAATGCTAAGGATACTAACCAGAAGACTAACGAACAGAGAAAACCTAGTAGAATTTTGCAGAAGGCAAGAACTCATGGTGACTAATACTTGGTTCCAAAATCACGAAAGAAGGAGATAAATATGGAAAAAACCAAGAGACACCTAAGGATTCCAAATTAACTTTATTTTGGTAAGACAGAAATATAGGAATGCAGTGAAGAACTCGAAAGCTTATCCTGGAGCAGATGCTGACTCCGATCATAACTTGGTGGTAATGGAAAATATGGTGAGGCTCAAGACTCTGAAAAAGAATAAAGTAGGGAAGAAATGAAATACTGAAAAACTGAAGGGAGAACAAAGGATAGTTTTTGCTAAAAAGGTGAATGAAGAGATAAGGAGGCAAAGAAATGACGGCCACATTGATATGACAAGTGAAGAAAGATGGTGTAGACTGAGGGAGACAATAAAGGAGAGTGTACAGGAAAATATCGGTTATATGAAAAGAGAAACAAGGAAACCATGGGTCACGAGAGAGATGCTTTACCAAATGAAAGGAAGAAGAAACTGGAAGAGTAAATAGAGAAGAAGAGGGAAAAACGATGCTGACAGTTGAATAAGGAACTGAGAAGAGAAATTGATAAAGCAAGAGAGATGTGGCTTGGAGAGTGGAAGGAATTGGAGGAATTAGAAAGGAAAGGAAGAACTGATTTAATATACCAAAAAGTTAAGGACATAAATAGATGGAAAAGAAGTAGCTTGGGAGTGCGAGAAGTAGAGGGGAGAAATGGAGAAAACCTGAAAAGACCAGAAGATATAAGGAAGAGATGGATTGAATATATTGACGAACTGTATGATAAAGCGAACAAACATAATAACATCGAAATGGAGGAAGCGGATAAGATGGAAGTAGACTGTATGGGACCGGACATATTGGAAAGAGGTGTAGAGATGGCTCTAAAAGACCTAAGAAATGGTAAGGCGCCAGGACCAGATGATGTACCAGCAGAACTTCTGAAGAATCTCGAAGGTGATGCTAAAGAAGGGGTGGGTGTATTGTTGAGAAACATGTATGAAAGTGGAGACAGGCCTGCTGACTTTATGGGAGTCTCTATGATTACTAGCCCCAAGAAACCGAGAGCCACCAAGTGTTCAGAATTTCGAACCATAAACTTGGTCAGCCATGCATCAAAAATAATGCTAAGGATACTAGCCAGAAAAATAACGAAGAGAGATGAGCAGTACATTGGAGAGGATCAGTTTGGATTTAAGTCAAAATGCGGAACAAGAGAAGCCCATGGAAGAAATGCTAACGTAATAATCATGGGGGCTAGAATAGTGCTATTGGAGAGGGGCAAGACGGAAGGGAAGTTGGACCATTCGGATTAGGTAGAAGAAATGAAAGAGGAGAAAAGCTAGTAGAATTTTGCAGAAGGCAAGAACTCATGGTGACTAATACTTCGTTCCAAAATCACAAAAGAAGGAGATATCTATGGAAAAAACCAGGAGACACTGAAAGATTCCAAATTAACTTTATTTTCGTAAGACAGAAATATAGGAATGCAGTGAAGAACTCGAAAGCTTATCCTGGAGCAGATGCTGACTCCGATCTTAACTTGGTGGTAGTGGAAAATATGGTGAGGCTGAAGACTGAAAAAGAATAGAGTAGGGAAGAAATAAGGTACAGGGAAACTGAAGAGAGAACAAAGGATAGTTTTTGCTAAAAAGGTGAATGAAGAGATAAGGAGGCAAAGAAATGACTGCCACATTCATATGGCAAGTGAAGAAAGATGGTGTAGACTGATGGATAAAATAAATGAAAGTGTACAGGAAAATAACGGTTATGTGAAAAGAGAAGCAAGGAAACCATGGGTCACGACAGAGATGCTTGACAAAATGAAAGGAAGAAGAAACTGGAAGAGTATAAATACAGAAGAAGGGAGAAAACGATAGAGACAGTTGAATAAGGAACTGAGAAGAGAAACTGATAAAGCAGGAGAGATGTGGCTTGGAGAGTAGTGCAGGGAATTGGAAGAATTAGAAATGAATGGAAGAACTGATATAATATGCCAAAAAGTTAAGGACATAAATAGATGGAAAAGAAGTAGCTTGGGAGTGCGAGTAATAGAGGGGAGAAATGGAGAAAAACTGAAAAGACCGGAAGATATAAGGAAGAGATGGATTGAATATATTGAAGAACTGTATGATAAAGCGAACAAACCTAATAACATCGAAATGGAGGAAGCAGATGATATGGAAGTAGATTGTATGGGACCGGACATATTGGAAAGAGGAGTAGAGATTGCAGTAAAAGTCCTACGAAAAGGTAAACCCCAGGATCAGATGATGTACGAGCAGAACTTCTGAAGAATCTCGAAGGTGATGCTAAAGAAGGGGTGGGTGTATTGTTCAGAAACATGTATGAAAGTGGAGACAGGCCTGCTAACTTTATGGAAGTCTCTATGATTACTATCCCCAAGAAACCGAGAGCCACCAAGTGTTCAGAATTTCTAACCATAAACTTGGTCAGCCATGCATCAAAAAAATGCTAAGGATACTAGCCAGAAAAATAACGAAGAGAGATGAGCAGTACATTGGAGAGGATCAGTTTGGATTTAAGTCAAAATGCGGAACAAGAGAAGCCCATGGAAGAAATGCTAACGTAATAATCATGGGGGACAAGAATAGTGTGATTGGGGTGGGGAAACACGGAAGGGAGGTTGGACCATTCGGATTAGGTAGAAGAAATGAAGGAGGAGAAAAGCTAGTAGAATTTCTCAGGCAAGAACTCATGGTGACTAATACTTGGTTCCAAAATCACAAAAGAAGGAGATACATATGGAAAAAACCAGGAGTCACTTAAAGATTCCAAATTAACTTCATTTTAGTAAGTCAGAAATATAGGAATGCAGTGAAGAACTCGAAAGCTTATCCTGAGCAGATGCCTCCGATCATAACTTGGTGGTAATGGAAAATATGGTGAGGCTGAAGACTCTGAAAAGAATAAAGTAGGGAAGAAATGAGATAATGGAAAACTGAAGTGAGAACAAAGGATAGTTTTTGCTAAAAGGTGAATGAAGAGATAAGGAGGCAAGAAATGACGGCCACATTCATATGACAAGTGAAGAAAGATGGTGTAGACTGAGGGATACAATAAAGGAGAGTGTACAGGAAAATATCGGTTATGTGAAAAGAGAAGCAAGGAAACCATGCGTCACGACAGAGATGCTTGACAAAATGAAAGGAAGAAACTGGAAGAGTATAAATACAGAAGAAGGGAGAAAACGATAGAGACAGTTGAATAAGGAACTGAGAGAGAAACTGATAAAGCAGGAGAGATGTGGCGAAAGTAGTGCAGGGAATGGAAGAATTAGAAGAAAGGAAGACTGATTTAATTACCAAAAACAAGTTAAGGACATAAATAGATGGAAAGAAGTAGCTGGGAGTGCGAGTAATATAGGGGAGAAATGGAGAAAAACTGAAAAGACAGAAGATATAAGGAAGAGATGGAATTGAATATATTGAAGAACTGTATGATAAAGCGAAGAAACCTAATATCATCGAAATGGAGGAAGCAGATGAGATGGAATAGACTGTATGGGACCGGACATATTGGAAAGAGAAGTAGAGATGGCTTAAAAGACCTAAGAAATGGTAAGGTCCCAGGACCAGATGATGAACCAGCAGAACTTCTGAAGAATCTCGAAGGTGATGCTAAAGAAGGGGTGGGTGTATTGTTCAGAAACATGTATGAAAGTGGAGAGTGGCCTGCTGACTTTATGAGAATCTCTATGAATACTATCCCCAAGAAACCGAGAGCCAAGTGTCAGAATTTCGAACCATAAACATGGTCAGCCATGCATCAAAAATAATGCTAAGGATACTAACCAGAAGACTAACGAACAGAGAAAACCTAGTAGAATTTTGCAGAAGGCAAGAACTCATGGTGACTAATACTTGGTTCCAAAATCACAAAAGAAGGAGATCTATGGAAAAAACAGAGAGACACTAAGATTCCAAATTAACTATATTTTGGTAAGACAGAAATATAGGAATGCAGTGAAGAACTCGAAAGCTTATCCTGGAGCAGATGCTGACTCCGATCATAACTTGGTGGTAATGGAAAATATGGTGAGGCTGAAGACTCTGAAAAAGAAAAAAGTAGGGAAGAAATGAGATACTGAAAAACTGAAGGGAGAACAAAGGAAGTTTTTGCTAAAAAGGTGAATGAAGAGAGAAGGAGCAAAGAAATGACGGCCACATTCATATGACAAGTGAAGAAAGATGGTGTAGACTGAGGGATACAATAAAGGAGAGTGTACAGGAAAATATCGGTTATGTGAAAAGAGAAGCAAGGAAACCATGGGTCGACAAAGATGCTTGACAAAATGAAAGGAGAAGAAACTGGAAGAGTATAAATACAGAAGAAGAGAAAACGATACAGACAGTTGAATAAGGAACAGAGAGAGAAACTGATAAAGCAGAGAGATGTGGCTTGGAGAGTAGTGCAAGGAATTGGAGGAATTAGAAAAGAATGGAAGAACTGATTTAATATACCAAAAAGTTAAGGACATAAATGATGGAAAAGAAGTATCTTGGGAGTGCGAGAAATAGAGGGGAGAAATGGAGAAAAACTGAAAAGACCAGAAGATATAAGGAAGAGATGGATTGAATATATTGAAGAACTGTCGATAAAGCGAACAAAACCTAATAACATCCAGTTGAATAAGGAACTGAGAAGAGAAACTGATAAAGCAAGAGAGATGTGGCTTGGAGAGTAGTGCAGGGAATTGAAGGAATTAGAAAGGAATGGAAGAACTGATTTAATATACAAAAAGTTAAGGACATAAATAGATGGAAAAGAAGTAGCTTGGGAGTCCGAGAAAATAGAGGGGAGAAATGGAGAAAAACTGAAAAGACAGAAGATATAAGGAAGAGATGGATTGAGTATATTGAAGAACTGTATGATCAAGCGAACAAACCTAATAACATCGAAATGGAGGAAGCAGATGATATTGGAAGTAGACTGTATGGGACCGGACATATTGGAAGGAGGAGTAGAGATGGCTGTAAATGACCTAAGAAATGGTAAGGCCCCAGGACAGGATGATGTACCAGCAGAACTTCTGAAGAATCTCGAAGGTAATGCTAAAGAAGGGGTGGGTTTATTGTTCAGAAACATGTATGAAAGTGGAGACTGGAATGCTGACTTTATGGGAGTCTCTATGATTACTATCCCCAAGAAACCGAGAGCCACCAAGTGTTCAGAATTTCGAACCATAAAGTTGGTCAGCCATGCATCAAAAAATAATGCTAAGGATACTAACCAGAAAACTAACGAAGAGAGCTGAGCAGTACATTGGAGAGGATCAGTTTGGATTTAGGTCAAAATGCGGAAACAAGAGAAGCCCATGGAAGAAATGCTAACGTAATAATCATGGGGGACTAGAATAGTGTGATTGGAGAGGGAAAGACGGAAGGGAGGTTGGACCATTCGGATTAGGTAGAAGAAATGAAACAGGAGAAAAGCTAGTAGAATTTTGCAGAAGGCAAGAACTCATGGTGACTAATACTTGGTTCCAAAATCACAAAAGAAGGAGATATCTATGGAAAAAACCAGGAGACACTGAAAGATTCCAAATTAACTTTATTTTGGTAAGACAGAAATATAGGAATGCAGTGAAGAACTCGAAAGCTTATCCTGGAGCAGATGCTGACTCCGATCATAACTTTGGGGTAATGGAAAAATGGTGAGGCTGAAGACTCTGAAAAGAATAAAGTAGAGAAGAAATGAGATACTGAAAAAACTGAAGGGAGAACAAAGGAAAGTTTTTGCTAAAAAGGTGAATGAAGAGAGTAGGAGGCAAAGAAATGACGGCCACATTCAATATGACAAGTGAAGAAAGATTGAGTAGACTGAGGGATACAATAAGGAGAGTGTTCAGGAAAATATCGGTTATGTGAAAAGAGAAGCAAGGAAACCATGGTTCACGACAAAGATGCTTGACAAAATGAAAGTAGAAGAAACTGGAAAGAGTATAAATACAGAAGAAGGAGAGAAAACGATACAGACAGTTGAATAAAGAACTGAGAAGAGAAACTGATAAAGCAAGAGAGATGTGGCTTGGAGAGTAGTGCAGGGAATTGGAGGAATTAGAAAGAAGAAGAAACTGATTTAATAACACAAAACATACAAAAAGTTGAGGACATAAATAGATGGAAAAGAAGTAGCTTAGGAGTGCGAGAAATAGAGGGGAGAAATGGAGAAAAACTGAAAAGACCAGAAGATATAAGGAAGAGATTGATTGAATATATTGAAGAACTGAAAGATAATGCGAACAAACCTAATAACATCCAGTTGAATAAGGAACTGAGAAGAGAAACTGATAAGGCAAGAGAGATGTGGCTTGGAGAGTAGTGCAGGGAATTGGAGGAATTAGAAAGGAAAGGAAGAACTGATTTAATATACCAAAAAGTTAAGGACATAAATTAGATGGAAAAGAAGTAGCTTGGGAGTCCGAGAATAGAGGGGAGAAATGGAGAAAAACTGAAATGACCAGAAGATATAAGGAAGAGATGGATTGAGTATATTGAAGAAACTGTATGATAAAGCGAACAAACCTAAATAACATCGAAATGGAGGAAGCAGATGATATGGAAAGTAGACTGTATGGGGACCGGACATATTGGAAGGAGGAGTAGAGATGCTGTAAAAGACATAAGAAATGGTAAGGCCCCAGGACAGGATGATGTACCAGCAGAACTTCCTGAAGAATCTCGAAGGTGATGCCAAAGAAGGGGTGGGTGTATTGTTCAGAAACATGTATGAAAGTGGAGACTGGCCTGCCTGACTTTATGAGAGTCTCTATGATTACTATCCCAAGAAACCGAGAGCCTCCAAGTATTCAGAATTTCGAACCATAAAGTTGGTCATCCATGTATCAAAAATAGTGCTAAGGATACTAACCAGAAGACTAACGAACATAGCTGAGCAGTACATTGGAGAGGATCAGTTTGGATTTAGGTCAAAATGCGGAACAAGAGAAGCCCATGGAAGAAATGCTAACGTAATAATCATCGGGGACTAGAATAGTGTGATTGGAGAGGGGAAAGACCGAAGGGTGGTTGGACCATTCGGATTAGGTAGAAGAAATGAAAGAGGAGAAAAGCTAGAAGAATTTTGCCGAGGGGAAATCTCATGATGACTAATACTTGGTTCCAAAATCACGAAAGAAGGAGATACATATGGAAAAAACCAGGAGACACTGAAAGATTCCAAATTAACTTTATTTTGGTAAGACAGAAATATATGAATGCAGTGACGAACTCGAAAGCTTATCCTGGAGCAGATGCTGACTCCGATCATAACTTGGTGGTAATGGAAAATATGGTGAAGCTGAAGACTCTGAAAAAGAATAAAGTAGGGAAGAATTGAGATACTGAAAAACTGAAGGGAGAACAAAGGATAGTTTTTGCTTAAAAGGTGAATGAAGAGATAAGGAGGCAAATAAATGACGGCCACTTTCATATGACATGTGAAGAAAGATGGTGTAGACTGAGGGATACAATAAAGGAGAGTGTACAAGAAAATATCGGTTTGTGAAAAGAAGCAAGGAAACCATGGGTCACGACAAAGATGCTTGACAAAATGAAAGGTAGAAGAAACTGGAAGAGTATAAATACAGAAGAAAAGAGAAAACGATACAGACAGTTGAATAAGGACAGAGAGGAGAAATTGATAAAGCAAGAGAGATGTGGCTTGGAGAGTAGTGCAAGGAATTGGAGGAATTAGAAAAGAATGGAAAACTGATTTAATATACCAAAAGTTAAGGACATAAATAGATGGAAAAGAAGTAGCTTGGGAGTGCGAGAAATAGAGGGGAAAATGGAGAAAACTGAAAAGACCAGAAGATATAAGGAAGAGATGGATTGAATATATTGAAGAACTGTACGATAAAGCGAACAAACCTAATAACATCCAGTTGAATAAGGAACTGAGAAGAGAAACTGATAAAGCAAGAGAGATGTGGCTTGGAGAGTAGTGCAGGGAATTGGAGGAATTAGAAAGGAATGGAAGAACTGATTTAATATAACAAAAAGTTAAGGACATAAATAGATGGAAAAGAAGTAGCTTGGGAGTCCGAGAAATAGAGGGGAAAATGGAGAAAAACTGAAAAGACCAGAAGATATAAGGAAGAGATGGATTGAGTATATTGAAGAACTGTATGATCAAGCGAACAAACCTAATAACATCGAAATGGAGGAAGCAGATGATATGGAAGTAGACTGTATGGGACCGGCATATTGGAAGGAGGAGTAGAGATGGCTGTAAATGACCTAAGAAATGGTAAGGCCCCAGGACAGGATGATGAACCAGCAGAACTTCTGAAGAATCTCGAAGGTAATGCTAAAGAAAAGGTGGGTTTATTGTTCAGAAACATGTATGAAAGTGGAGACTGGCCTGCTACTTTATGGAGTCTCTATGATTACTATCCCCAAGAAACCGAGAGCCACCAGTGTTCAGAATTTCGAACCATAAAGTTGGTCAGCCATGCATCAAAAATAATGCTAAGGATACTAACCAGAAAAATAACGAAGAGAGCTGAGCAGTACATTGGAGAGGATCAGTTTGGATTTAGGTCAAAATGCGGAACAAGAGAAGCCCATGGAAGAAATGCTAACGTAATAATCATGGGGGACTAGAATAGTGTGATTGGAGAGGGGAAACGGAAGGGAGGTTGGACCATTCGGATTAGGTAGAAGAAATGAAGAGGAGAAAAGCTAGTAGAATTTTCAGAAGGCAAGAACTCATGGTGACTAATACTTGGTTCCAAAATCACAAAAGAAGGAGATACTATGGAAAAAACCAGGAGCACTGAAAGATTCCAAATTAACTTTATTTTGGTAAGCAGAAATATAGGAATGCAGTGAAGAACTCGAAAGCTTATCCTGGAGCAGATGCTGACTCCGATCATAACTTGGTGGTAATGGAAAATATGGTGAGGCTGAAGACTCTGAAAAGAATAAAGTAGGAAGAAATGAGATACTGAAAAACTGAAGGAGAACAAAGGATAGTTTTTGCTAAAAAGGTGAATGAAGAGATAAGGAGGCAAAGAAATGACGGCCACATTCATATGACAAGTGAAGAAAGATGGTGTAGACTGAGGGATACAATAAAGGAGAGTGTACAGGAAAATATCGGTTATGTGAAAAGAGAAGCAAAACCATGGTCACGACAAGATGCTTGACAAAATGAAAGGTAGAAGAAACTGGAAGAGTATAAATACAGAAGAAGGGAGAAAACGATACAGACAGTTGAATAAGAACTGAGAAGAAAACTGATAAAGCAGAGAGATGT
>JAJOZX010016536.1:0-69113 GCA_023014485.1 Bathynomus jamesi
AAACCTGACCATAGGCAGCATTGTGTTAAAACCCGGCAGAGTTCCAGTATAAATTTGTATCTTTATAATCCATTTGATCTTGTGCTAAAAATTGATATTTTTCCTTACAAATTTGTACGCCTCACTGGTAATCCTTTAAGGTTTTAATTTTTAATTTTTTTTTAATTATTTTTACTTCTCTGTTTATTGTATATATATGTATGTATGTATGTATGTATGTATTTGTATATATAGATATGTATGTATATATATGTATATATGTGTGTGTGTGTGTATGTATGTTATTTATTTTTTCTTTTTTTCTTTCTGTAACCTATATATAGGCTTAACCCTTTTTATGTACTTCAGTGTTCCTGAGGATGTCATTAGACGAAAGCGCTTGAGCACCATTTTGTGTTTCCTTTCCTTCGTGGTTTTATTCATCATAAATATTTTTCACGTGTTACCTTCGTGAAATAATTTTCATATATATATATATATATATATATATATATATATATATATATATATACACATAGAGTAATAATATAATATATATATATATATATATATATATATATATATATGCACTAGAATCACAAAATAACACGTGACCTTATTAATTAATAAGCAAACAACCACAAGGAAAAGGAAACAAAGTCCGAGCGCTTTCGTGATATATCACGAAAGCGCTCGGACTTTGTGTTTCCTTTTCCTTGTGGTTGTTTGCTTATATATATATATATATATATATATATATATATATATATATATAAAATACAATATATACAGTGTATATTATATATATATATATATATATTATATATAATATATATATATATATATATATAATACAATATATACTGTATAATTTGATACTTGTTTCACTGTGATATGTATTATGCATGATAATTAGAAACTAATAAAATCATTAATTTTCTTTTTTGCAAATTCCATGTTCACTATCCTGCACTGTAAAACATGAAACAGTTTTTCAGTATTGCTGAGTAATTCTTCAAGGCTGCAAATATAAAACAAATAAAAAGTCATCTACTTTTGCGTAAAGGTTTTCAGCTTGGTTTGAACTATCTTCATCCCACGAGATTTCATCATTCAAAATGCTTTCTAAAGCCTCTTCCAATGCTCCACACTGACATAATATAACTGATGTGACAGATTTTATATAAAATGAACACTTTCTATATGTTGTGTACTAAATTTCCTAAGATTTACTGTACTATGCAATAGTAGAATATATAGAAATACCCAACTTCTAGTATGATATCAAATATTGCTTTTAAATGTTTAGTAATTGAAGATAATAACATATATTTGGCACAGCAGCAAGTCGTCAGGCATATACGAATTTGCCTGACTTGCCTGGCTTGGTGGTGATCAGGAAGTTGAGGAGTGCATCAAGATTATTTCGCACCTCAGACAGCTTCATCGATGGAGTTGTAGATGTCTCTTCTTCTTCTTCCAAGCTTGTTTCTAAGGGACTTGAGGCCAGAGAAACTTCTGCAGCAATCTCGTCTTCAGATTGGATGTGGTACCCGGGGTCTCCACCATCAATCTCCAACCACTCCTCGATGTCCTCTTGCTGTACATCGTCCTCTCCAGCATTGCGGAAGACCGTTCTGCATTCCTGTACCGTCAATCCCTCGAAGTCTGCTGTCTTCTCTTGCAGCTGGGTTTGATGGTTTGTGGCCAAGCAAGGCATTCCAGCCATGGACCAGGGTCGAACACTCACCGTATCCCATGCCTTTTTTACATTATGCACTACATCATAAAAGTTGTAGTTCTTGTAGGCCTGCAAACTTCTTTCTCCTCTTGTATCTGGCACGTCTTCTGCCGGGGGAAGCTCCACAACAAGAAGATCATCAAGCATGAACCGACGGTAATGCAGAGGGATGCGCAGGAGCATTGTCCAAGAGCAACAGGGCCTTAACTTCTCTATAATTCACTCCCTTTTCCTTCACCTGGAAAGGCCGGACAGCTGGGACAAAGCAGTTGTCGAACCAGTGCTTGGTAATCTCTCTCGTGAACCAAGCTTTTTTGTTACCGTCATAGGATACAAGAAGACTGCTCATGAAGGGGCGTAATGCCATTGGCCTCTTTGGAAGTCCTGCAGATTCGTTTCTATCCTCAGCACCTTCATCTCTTCTACGAAGGGAGCAACACTGGCGGTATCAGCACTGCATCTTTCGCCGACAATCTTACGGTCCGTAATATTGTGCCGGGCACAAAACCTAGTCACTCAGCCAGTGCTAGCATGAAAATTTTCAATATTTATTTTTTCTGAAAACCTTAATCCAGCTGACTGGAGCTCTAGACCTCGAACCGGCAGCCCTTGAGCCCTTTGCTATTTGTACCAGTTGTACATGGCGTCGTCCGGGTCTTGATGTGATGGCTTCTTTAATGACTTTTTTCGAGAGCCTTATTTTTGTCACCAGCACTAGCACTCGTCTCATGCCGCAGCCTATAGCTCTTAAGGTGCTGCTTATCACCTTTCAGTTGGTAAACTTGTGTTTTTCTAATGTTATACTCTGCCATCACAGCAGCCACTGACGCTCCTTTCTCAAGCTTTTCAGTTATCTCTAACTTTTGCGCAATAGTTAAACGCACTCTTTTCACCTTCTCACCACCACTTGTTCTCTGAGATACTTTCGGCATGATTATAAAAACACAGTTAAACACAAACACAGGCACAAACACAGTGAGCAGCAATGCAACACAGCGGCGAAGGGACAGGGTACAGACTGGCCACATGTAAACAAAACATGAACTCACGAAAACACGTGCGCGTCCGTCCCTCCTTTTTACGGAGCACTATTCTGATTTAACGAACTAGTTCGCTAAATTGATCACTCAGTAACGGAGAAAAATCCTTCCGTTAAATTGCTTCTCCGTTATATCGAGTTCCGTTATATCGAGGATTTACTTTATTCGGTAGATACAAAGTAATAAATCAATTAAAATAATAATTAATTTTACGTATAGTGAATATCCAAATGACTTTATAACATTATAAATAGTGATGCACCGATGGCAAATTTTAGCTGAAGCCGAAGCCGATGCCGATGACTAGCAAATTGGCCGAAGCCGATGCCGATTATTTAATAAACAAAAACTTAAAATTTTTGAAGATTTCTTGTTATGTTGGTATCAAATTATTAATTTTTTATATATCCCTCTCTAGCCAGCTTACCATCTGCAGTAGGGGAGACTGGGGCTAGTTGGCTACAGGGGTAAGTTGGCGCAGATGAATTAATTCCAAAACTGGCCGCTAAATGACACTGAGACTCATAACACGTGATCGCCATGCAGGACCTCAGTCACCCACAAAACATTGCCGAGTGAGAGTGTATGATCACTGAATTGTTGATGAATTTTCAAAATATACAACTGGTGAGTAGTTTTTAATGTTTGAATACTGTATGGCATGAAATATAGTAGATAGTTGTGAATTACTTTGTATTTATGATTGAAATATCCCTTAGAATGTAAGGATTAAATTCCCTGAAAGCAGAAAAATATAAGCATTTAGTAAGGCCGTATACGCCATTTTACTGACCTCAGCAAGGTTGGGGCAAGTTGGCACAACAGGAATGGGGTAAGGTGGCGCTGTGCCAACGTGCCCCATATGATACCATAAATAATGTTTAAACATTAAGTTGATTTTTGTGTGTTTTAAGTAGGCTAGTAAAGCTTACCTTATTTATAAAGTTATATACGAGTGTGTATATATATATATATACCTATATATATTGTTTTCACTTTTCAGATATGGTGAGGACATATAAACAAAAAACTGGACGAGGTTCTACTCCTCCTGATGTGATGTTGAAGGCTGCTAAACTCGTAAAATGTGAACATAAATCAATACGAGGGGTCGCAAAGGTCTTCGGCATTCCATCTCGCACTTTGACTAGATATTGCCAAAAGATAACAAATGAAGAACTAATGAGTGATGACAGTTTAACTCGCAAGATAGGCTACATTGCAGTTAGGCAAGTGTTTTCAGGCGAACAAGAGAAACTGCTTTCAACATATATTAAAATAGCATCAGATATATATTATGGTTTGTCTATAAAGGAAGTGAGAAAGTTAGCCTACCAATAAGCTAAAGGTGCAGGTAATACTTTCCCTCCCTCATGAAATCAGAATGAGATGGCAGGCCCAGACTGGTTCACTAGTTTTTTGAAAAGAAAGAAACAAAGACCTATCTATAAGATCCCCAGAAGCCACCAGTCTTTCCAGAGCAACAAGTTTCAACAGAACAAATGTTAGCATGTTTTTTGATAATCTTCAAACAGTTCTTGATCGCTTGAAGTTAAGTCCTAGTGACAGTTGGAATATGGATGAAATGGGAATAACAACAGTTCAAAAACCCAATAGAGTTGTTGCTCGCAGAGGTTTCAAGCAAGTTGGACAAATTACTTCGGCTGAGAGAGTTCTTGTAACATTAGCTATAGCAGTCTCAGCCACCGGTAACTCTATTCCTCCTTTTCTGATCTTCCCTAGAGTTCATTTTTGTGATAATTTTCTTACAACTGCCCCTGTTGGTAGTTCTGGAGGTGCTAATCCATCAGGATGGATGATGGAGACATTTTTTAGAATTTCTTAAACATTTTGTCAGATACTGTAAATGCTCCAAAGATAGTCCTGTTCTTTTATTATTAGACAATCATGACTCTCACTTGTCCATAGATGGCCTTGATTTCTGTAAAGACCATGGCATCACAGTTCTCTCTTTCCCACCGCACTGTTCACACAGACTGCAGCCACTCGATGTGAGTGTCTATGGACCCTTTAAAAAGTTTGTCAACATTGCATGTGACTCTTGGATGACCAGTCATCCAGGTTCCACCATGACCATCTATGATATTCCAGGCATAGTGTCCATTGCTTTACCACTTGCTATGACTCCCAATAACATCACAGCCGGGTTTAAGGCTGCAGGAATCTCGCCCTTTAACAGGGATATATTCCCAGACTCTGCCTTTATGGATGCATTTGTTACAGATAGACCTCAGACAGATAATCCAGTCGATCGAAATTCAAGTGCCAGCAAGCAGTCAAACCACTGCTCAACCAAATGAAAATTCGACTCATATCATGCAAGGACCAAGTCAGGACCAGGGATCACAAGTTTATGATGCATCAGTCCAAGTTGCATCTACTACCAACGAAGATGTTGCAAAAGTAGATGAGGAAAATGAACCATTACTTCGTAAGACAGTTTCGACACTATCTACATCAGGAGCCTGTGAAAAGAAAAGTTTAACACCTGAAGTACTGAGACCATTACCTAAAGCAGGTCCAAGAAAGGGTGGGCCTACTGGAACAAACAAGAGGAAACGTTGCTCTGCCATACTGACTGATACACTGATAAAAAAGTTGTTGGAAGAGAGGAAGTCAAAAGCAAAAACAAATAGGCCTAGGGCTAGAAAACAATTGGTTCCTGAGTTCACGAAGAAGAAAAAAGACTCAGTGAAGTAAAAAAAAGTAGCAAAGCACTGTAGCTTGTATGTAGAAAGCTCAGATGAAGAAGCTTTCTGTTTGGTTTGCACAGAACATTATTCAAACAGCAGGACACGAGAAGTGTGGATACAGTGTAGAGTTTGTAACATGTGGGCACAAGAAGATTGCACTAATAAGGATTTGTTCTTTATCTGCGATAATTGTGATTCATCTGAAGATTGGTAGTGATTTTGTTTAAATTTATTGCTAATCATCTTTGTATGTTTATTGCATGTAAACAATTTTGGGATGAGAATAACAACTACCTATATGCCATTTTATGGAATTTTTTTTAAATGATGAACTTTGGCAACATTCTATTGCTTAAAAAAGATATATTTTAATTCACTTTTGCCTTAGCATTCTTTAAAAAAGTTACACGGATCATATTTGTTCAATTCTACAATGAGATACTAATTATGTTACCAGAATATTGTATGAGCCAACTTGCCCCAGACTGTGTGCCAACATGCCCCATACATGGGGCACGTTGGCTCATGTTGATAGTTTTTTTTGGAAAGGACACTGTTCTTGATTTAAGAAAGAAAACTTATTTTTTTACATCAAAATGTAGATACGTCTTTCAGTTAATCAAATATGTAATAAAAAGTTGATTTCTATGTTTTTTTAAGCTCCTTAAATGAAGATGTAAAAAAATGCGCCAACTAGCCCCGGTCTCCCCTACCTAGTGTACAGTAGATTAATAAATTAGTTATTATAATGGAGTAATAACATCATAATAGCTGAAACCTGATTTTGAGTCTGAATTTTTCGTTTTAACTGGAATTTTGTTTCAAAACTTTGAATAAAAAACTAGAGGAACAGGGAACACCTAATAGGCCTACTGAAGTTCTGATTAATTCAGTTATTTGCTCATTTTACTCAAAGAATATCGTTTTTACATGAAACCTTCATTACAACTAATTTATGACATCTTTGTTTCGTTTTCTCGTTTTTCACCTTTTCATAGAGAAAGGTGAAAATAATAATTTTATGTATGGTGCAATAATACAGTAGGTACCCCTTAGCTATCTTTCAACAAAGGTCATGAATATATACACAAATCTAACAAGTGTGTTTATTATACAATATTTTTAACTTTTTTATTTTTTTATAATAGCCTCCTCATCAACCCTTATAGCCATCCGATCCGCCCACATTAAACTATTTATATTTAAAAATCAAACAAATATAATCAGCCACATCATCGGCCAAATTTGGCCGAAGCCGGTGCCGATGCCGATGGCAAAAAGTTGGCCGATATAGCCGATGCCGATTAATTGGTGCATCACTAATTATAAATAAATCATAAGATTTACATCACAACATGTTTCAAAGACAGACGTCAGGCTTAAGACTGTTTGCCTGACAAGACGTGGAATTGTGCATTTTTATGTGAGTTGTAAGGCTTTGTTATTTGAGAATATGCATAAAGCCTTGTCCACACTGGTAACATGAGTAGTATGGGCGCAAAAGGTTAGAGTGCAATGCAATCGCAAATGTTGATCAATGTTGCAAAGGGGGTAGGAGGATGTTGCGAGAGGCTGTGCAACAGGGGGAGGGGTCTTGCAACAAGTCAATGCTACAAATGGGGGAGGGGGTTATGCAACAAGAGGGAAGGGTTATCCCCCAAGCTCCAATCTCTTTGGGGGAGAAGGTGGGATGGCCTCACCCCCCAAAGGGGCATACCTAACGTAAGAGAGAGAGGAGGAGGAGAGAGAGGAGGAGAGCATCCAGCTTCTGCGAGAGGTAGAAGCTCAATGAGAGATCATGGTAGCAACACTTGACTTAGAACTCTAAATCCGCCAGTTGGCGTAGAAGCCAGTAGGCTTAGAAGGCTTAATCTGGCTTAGAAGGCGTAAATGGTTTGTTCAGGTGTACATTATTAGGGTTGAGTTGCCAGATTGCGCTATTTATTTAATTAAAGCATATATTCTTCACAGTTGGCTTAGAAATCTGCCAGTTGGCCTAGAAGGCTTAATCTGGCTTAGAGGGCGTAAATGGCTTGTTCAGGTGTACATTATTAGGGTTGAGTTGCCAGATTGCGCTATTTATTTAATTAAAGCATATATTCTTGACAGTTGGCTTAGAAATCCGCCAGTTGGCATAATCCGCCAGTTGGCTTAACCCGCCAGTTGACATAGAAGACCTAGAAGGCAGGTGTATGTGTATATATTAATTAACTTTTCAGCTGCCAGATTGCGCTATTCAGATATTCTTGACAGTTGGCTTATAAATCCGTCAGTCGGTTTAGAGTGCTTAACCAGCCATTTGGTATACATATAATTAACTAATAATAGTGTTTATATATACAACCAAAAGAATTAAAGAAAACACCATTACATCATTCTGTTTATTTAGACGAATTATTGGATTCAATTTCACGAAATATATAGAAAATAAATACACAATCCTATACAAACGAGGAATATATACAATAAAAATTGATAATAATATAAGAAATACGAACGATCGAGTGTATATATATATATATATATATATATACACACATAATAAAAAATAAAATAAAATAATATAATACAAAACGATGGAGTATAATCATGAATATATTAGTACAGGAAAAATAATATAATATATATATATATATATATATATATATATATATATATATATATCCCCGCAAGGGGGTTCTAAGCTCGTGCTCTTGAGTGCTCTTTGTGCTCGTTTGTACGTGCTTGTTCCTGGAGGTTTCACGTGCGCCCTCCCGGCCCTAGCACCCAAGGATGATGGGGCTCGACCCTGCAGTCCTTGTCATCCTTGGTCTTTTTCCACTTCGACTGTCCCCTCCACCCTTTCTTTTTCCTCTGTCTTTCCTCTCACTTTTTCTTTGTTTTTCCGCCGAGATATGCCCTTTTAAATAGAGGCGAATCGGTTCTTCCCGAACTTAAAAAAATAAAAAAATAAAAAAAAAATATAATATATATATATACAGTATATATATATATATATATATATATACACACACACACAAATATATTAAATAAATAAATAAATATATTGAAAATAAATATACATCAAAATATTTTATGTTCTACTGCGCTGAACTAGAAACACTAAACTCGCACGTAATCGAGTCTACATTCACATCATTATTGCTTTGCACTACGCAGTAAATATGATTTAACATTATTTCACCGCTCAAGCTGTGCGGGCGCCTATACTCGATGTAAATGACCTTCTTATAATTCAATACTATTTTTGTGCCCACTTTACATTCGGTTGGCAAGTTATCTTTAAACACGGCTAGAATATATTCAAAAGCACGCACAAAGAGGTCATCTTAAGGCACCACATCATTATTAAATTCAAGTTTATAAACACTCCTTCCCAATCGAGGGTTTTTTCTTACCGATCCGAGCTTTTCAATCGTGAACTCTTCTTCACAACGCATTGCGACAATTGAAATAATCTTCTAAGTCGTAACGACAGCTGCTCATTATATAGAGGTGCAATTCTTCAGGGTGAACGGTGTAGGCGAGCTTTGCCCTGTACCGCTCAAGTCCTTTGTACTAAAGTTCATGATATTTCGAAGAGTCTAAACCTTTTAAATAAACATCCAGCTCTAGAACACTCTCGCCTTGTTCATTCCTACATTCGATAAACCCGTCGAGCAGAGCGGTGTATGCGTATTCATGAACCGTTTCAAAATAAATCATATCCTTAACACGCGCGTCTAATATAGGCTTCAGCTTGCGGAATCCGACGATTTCAAACATTCTGTCGAGGATGAAACGGTTTCGCGTAGGGACAAGAACGTTATTATCAGGAACATTCTTCCACATCAGTCGTATATCAATACATGGCTGATCGTTATTTATACACAACGTACAAACAATGGCATATGAGGGGGCATCACTAATCTGTTCTCTTCTTCTACCTACACCTGCAGGTATTTTATAACGATTCTCACCCCACTTCTCAACTATCACAAAGACTCTATTCATCTACTCAACACTTAAATAAATAACATTACGTTTACCAGATTTTGCCTGTCTACAAGTCGTTTCAAGTACATAGTTAATGGTACCCGTTTCACGCCTGAACACGCGCAATGACTTCGTCACGGACACATCGTACGCGGCATTGAGAATACTTCTCAAAGGAATTTCCATCGTATTCAAGGAGTGCACGTCCAGTCGGCTCAAGCTCTGAGATGACTATGAGCCACGGGTGGGCGGGCAGGATCGACGGGGGAGCGAGTCACACCATAAGTTGTTGAATCGTGTACGGATTTGTTCTAGCATGAATCACGCGAGTACTTGTACCCATTATATCGGGCAATTTTCCGACACATGGGGTATTTTCAGTTTCAATGTTTTATGCGCACTAGACGTTCTCCATTCATTAACAATCCGGTGCACTATTTGAGAGAAACATGTGACCGTATTTATCCTTTTAGTTTATCAATCGATACTCGTCTCTAAACTCTATTAAAAACTCACACAGGCCTTTAGCCACAACCTCACTGCGAACCTCGTCATGATATATATGAATGTAGTGGTAAAAGTACTTTAGCTTGTCCATGATGACAAGGTTTACATTCTCAGCCGCAGGGTATGCGTACTCAGTATGGTGTAGCATGACATAATGCCGCCTGTCTTACCACTCATCAACAAGACTCATTACCCATATCTGTTGCTTCTCTTCTGCACGCGTTGTCTTTTTCACTTCACGGAATATGTACACTTTTATACAGCTTAGCCCTACAACGTAGTCCATTACATCGTTTGTGCCGCGAAATCCGGCAATGCTCTCGCCAGAATATCCATAGGGTATTCTAACATCTTGTTCCTTCGCGCGATTCAATGTAGCCTTAAAAGTCTCAAAGGAGGGTGGGGTAGGTCGTCTTTCAGTATTCACCACATCTTCCGACTTTACCGAATACCACTTCATAAACGTCGAACACGCAATATCAAAAGTCGCCATCGCTATTTTTCGTCTACGTGAGAAAATACATGTCTGAGCTCCAGGGCTTGCAGAGATCAACTGAGCATGTCTAGGTAGAGATATATCCAGGTAGTAGCAGGAGTTACGTAACCGAGCTCACAGTGGGCGGAGCTTAGGATTGTACACACGCACGCACACAAAAGGGAAAATGAAACCCTAATTGAAACAAATATATGTAATAAATAAACATACCGTTAACAATGCACACACACACACACACACACACACACACATAATATATATATTATATATATATATAAAACAATCGAGGATTAAGGTATTCAAAGGGTACGGTGTCATAGGCACCAGACACTTGGTAATGTTTCCTATAGGTGTTACGGCATACATTCGTGCCCCTAAGTTCCTTCACACACCCCAGTTTCTGCGCCCGAAAATTGTGGGTCCCCACAGTCAGTTGGGGTGGGTGATTGTCCTCATCTTGCAAGCACACTAGATCCTTCAACGAGTCAAAGTTAACGACTCGTCGGTTCGCATACTTAAGCGTGATACCCTTAGCCTTCACGATATATTTCATATCCTCCCCCACCCTCACCCGTACCCAATAAGTTTTTGGTCCTGTTGATACAAACGAGTCAGCGTATGGACCATCACCATACTCATCCTTGATCTCGCCAGTTAACTCTCCGAGGAATTCCCCAGTAGGAGGCATGTATTCACCCTCCCTCTCTGTGAATATTAGGCTATCTGTGTCAGCGTACAGCACCCTCCGCCCAAGAGAGTGCAATAGTCCCCAAAACTTGATGTGGGCGTAGGCCGTTGTGAAACTGGCTACAGGTATGTTTGTAACCCGTGAGGTATCTGTGGCCAGTTCGGTAATGTTGTACTTTATTATGTAAGTATTACCTACATTCACGATCTCTATAACTTCTTTATCGGGAGCGTTGGCATAATCCCAGACTTCACTATAACTTTGTACCAAATGAACGTTTCCTTTGCCAGTATTCTGTGCAAATTTTCCCCAAAGACTGTTTAGACACAACTTTGCACTAAAGCGCTTGCCAGGATTCTTAACAATTTGGAAAAGGTCAAGCTGTATACCTTCACGGGCACGGTAACGCTGAATATAAGCCGTTTTATCATCTTCGGTATCATCTCCTCGCGGATGCCCCAATGCTTCTACCTTATCCTTCAAAAAAGTGTTTATATATTGCGTGAAAAGGTTGGGTAGCTTCTGAAACCTCCACAACTCATGTATCTTCAATATTCTGTAACCATGTCGAACGGTTAGGTCCAGCTCAGGCCTTCTATATACACCTCTGATCTTACGCTGGTTGGTTGTATGATTACAATTCCGTTTTCTCCTCTGCGCACTTCACGCACAGAGGAAACATGAGCTTGTGATCCATAACGACGGGTAAGATCGGCATCCATAACTCGCGACGGGGAGCACGTCTACGAAAGAGAGACCAAAGTAGCGGTCACTCAAGTTAGCAGAGAACTCCTCGATGGTTGGCATGGCAGGGCCCAGCAGTTTTTCAGGGGCATCTAAGGGGTAGGGATTGTTCTTCATCACGTAGAGATATAAAAAACAGAAGTCATATCAATGGAGTTTCACGCCCTCCGTAAGTGGAGAGTATAGCTTGAATGGGTTTGTACACCCTCCGAACAAGCTATCGCCGCATTTGAGAGGATCCAACACCATCGAATGCTTGATGGCCCTTAGTACTTCAAGGTACTCGCCGTCCGTTTCCATCCGTGCATCATCCTCATGCTCCCACAAGATCTTGTGAGTGAACTGGGAGCCTATAAGCTGATCGCAGGTGCGGGTCCATGCAAGACTGTCGGCAGGAGATTTACCGTGGATATCTTGCACGATTCCACACTCAGGACGTGGGCATCTATGCCACCAACAACCATTAAAGGAGCACACAGTTTTCTCACCAGTGGTACGGTGACCATCAACCCAAAAAACACGACAATTGACCTTAATGGCTACTTCTCCCGTGTTGCGGGCATGCTTTATGGATACACCTGTCTGTTGCTGTATGTGTATGAGCCAGTAAATAGCCTTGTGTCCATAACTGCGGCGATTGTTTCTGTGAATGACGGCTAAGGTGTTTTTAGGCATGAAGTTATTCTTGAACACAGTAAAATATAATGAGGCGATCGTGGTTGCGACTTGCAACGGATCGCATTTGAAACGGGCTATGTACATCCTCCTAAAGGCCTGGAAATATACATTAAGCACGCGCACATCATTCATGCAATAACGTTCACATTCATCAGCTATATTGTATGGACTAGCTTCATTAAAAATGTTGTAGTAGCGGTCAAAATCTTCACGTTCACTATCACTCATGTTGGTGTAGTTAAAGTAATGTTTGGGCGGAGGTTGTCCTACGTAATTTAAAGTTTCGTTAGTGAGGAATGTTTAAGGGAAATATCCTTTTGAAACTTCACCGGCTACGCCCATCACCTTGGGTAGCTTTGCTAATTTACAAGGTGTGAATAATAAGGTATCTTTAAACTGAACATTACCTCTTATCTGCATCTGTATTAGTTTGTTGCCTCTTTACAAGGGATCACCTGTAAATATCTCAGATGACTCGTGTTCAAGCAACTCCTTATAAAGGAACTGTGTCAAATTTTGCTCCGTTATGGGCAAAAATATACTCAGTAATTTTTTTTAACTTGTCCGCCAACTTGACAATATCGGATACAGAGTTTCACAGGGCTGTCGTGTGCATTCGTTTTAAAAACGTTTGTCCGTTTACCACATTTGTGACACTCATCACACTTGATCTCCATGCACTCATCACAGATAGTCTGGCTTACAAGTAAATGTGGAATAACCTCTTTGGTTTCAGCGTTCGTGTATGTTTCTATATCGTAGTACACAGTTATACAAGGGCTATTTTTAGGCTTAGCATCTTTCATATAACATACATACTTTACTCCGTCCGCCTTATATTTCTCATTGCATGTAGAACAGAATTTCATCACTTTTATGTTTGAAATTCCCCCAATTATCCATCATGTGAAACATACCGCACTTACAAATCCTCATTTTCCTGCAAGTGCCAATTGATTTATGGAGATCAAAGCATTTATTATTGAAAAATGTACGTCTACACACATTACAGTCCCTCTTCTCAGCTTCAACTACATGACTTTCACATTTGGGGATTTTACACTGCTCACATACCATGTAGCATTCCTTACAATGTTTCACTATATCATCAGCAAACTCGAGACATCCCTTACACAAATCATGATGCCTACCATATTTTTTACTTTTATCACAACTAGCGTAGAGAGTCCTTATATTACGGATGGGGAGATACGATGTTCCTGACAATCCTAAAATAAGTAGAGGTCTCGAGCGATCTCTCACACAGCTTTTAAAAACATACACAGTCCTACGACGATCATCCATTCCAAATACAACTATACGAACATTCATTTCCTGCTCTACCCTTCTCAGCTCTTCATGACCTATATTACACTTAAACTCAACCTTACAATCTGAAGCCAGTTTATGGGCACGTTGCACAACCGTAGGCAGCCAGATATTATACGCGATTGTATTTTGCATAGTGAACATATGAGCTAAGACTATTGCTATAAAGCCGCAACCACGATCAACGTTTAAATGCTTTCTGTGAATAACCGGATAATTGTAACTATATTGTGTAAAGTTTCACTATTTATATATAATTGTAACTGTAAATTGTCTCCATTAATGTTAGTCTTATTTAATGGACGCTAGTTCTGTAAGCCGAATTGTACTAAAACATAAATTGAATGAAAATACATGGGTTTTGTTCTCAACCACAAAAACTTTCATTCGTTCCTCGATGACCTGGCATTCGTTGGACCGGATGTGAGCAATACCTCGACCTCGGTATTCAGGTCATTGGGTTGGCTGCGCGGTAACCCTCCAAACCGCCATCGTTTATACGCCTTTCATCATAGCTGTCGCGAAAAATAGCTATAACACGATCAAGTTCCGCATCGGTCCTTTAAGGAGAAATTAACATGATTAGTTCATACCGAATCTTTTTTAATTGAAGTCCATTTTTTCATGAATCGATTTGTATTCAGAAATGCTCAGTACTAATGCAAACTAGGCTATAATTGAGGATACCCGCTAATGAAACATTTACGATAAAATTTTAGTAGAAATGTATTATTACAACCAAACCATATATATATATATATATATATATATATATATATATATATATATATATATATATATATATATATATATGCCGAAATAATCATGAAGGCGACACAAAATGGACAATAACTAAGAACCTATTGTTTTTCACCAAAATACAACAGAGGTGAGGTGTATATATATATATATATATATATATATATATATATATATATATATATATATATATGAAGAGAGAGAGAGAGAGAGAGAGAGAGAGAGAGCTGCAAGGTGTTACAAGTACACTAATTTACAGCTCAAAAGGAAGATTAGCTGGGTGTACTACATATCATCAGCCAGCACCAGGTAACGAGCCCGGGACAGGGTTATTAACACATACATCTATATATATATACATACACACACACACACACATATATGGGAACAGAGAGTTACAATAAGAGAAAATGCCGATTAGGGCACCCAGGGCAAATAATAATCACAAAGCAGATGTCCTAGTCCTAACTGGACTCAAAAGTAAGATTAGCTGGATGTGCTACGCATCATCTGCCAGCACCGGGTAACGCGCCCGGGACCGGTTGTTAGCACATACTTCCATATATATATATATATATATATATATATATATATATATATGAAGAGACAGTTACAATAAGATAAAATGTCGATTAGGGTGCCGGGATCAAATAATAAACAGAAAGCAGATATCCTAACTGGGCTCAAAGTAAGATTAGCTGGGTGTGCTACGCACTGAGTCCCTTCCTAGCTCAGTACTAATGCATGCTAATCTATAATTGATGATACCCGCTATGGAACATTTTACAACAAAATGTAACGAGTTGAAAATGTATTATCACTTCCACATTATATATATATATATATATATATATATATATATATATATATGAAGAAATAGCCACGAAGGAACAGATAATAAACAGCATGCAACCAGCCTAATCGGGTCAAAACGAAGTTTAGCTGGGTTTGCTACGCACCGTCTGTTCAGCACCGGGTCTCGAACTCGGGACCGCAGGCAATTCTGTAAAGGTTTGGTAATTCTAAAACCCTACCTGTAGAACTTTCTCTAAATTTTTAAGTTATGAGAAACAAACGTGTAATAAAATTTCACTTTCAAAGGACATCATTGTATAATAAAATTCACTGTCTAAATGACGTTATCAAGAAGGAAGATTAGCTGGGTGTGCTACGTATCGTCTGTCGGCACCGGGTCTCGAACCCTGGGCAGATATCCTTTCACTTCGTTTTATTGTGGCTTTTTATTAATTAACTAACACGGGCACTGAATGAAACGATATACAGGGTGTTTCAGGAGGAAAGGTCAATACTTCGGGAGGTGATAGTATCGGTCATTGTGAGAAAAAAGTTCATATGAACATGTGTCTAATTCGGAATGGTTACGGAGATAGAGCTGTTTGAATCTATAAATACAAAAGCATTTTTAATGGTAATCAAGAAAGAGAAACCAATTACTGTTTCTAACATTTAATGTTTAAACATTGCCATTTTGAATGGTATCAGATACAGAAATGACAAATTTGTTACAGTTTACAATACGTTTTCGAAAATCCCACCGTCAACCTCAATGCACTTTGCAACTCGTGTGCGAAGATCGCCTTTATGCGGGCAGCAGCATCCAAAATGCGTGCGAGCAATTCGTCTCGTGTATCCACTTTTCTTTTGTAAACTTGACTTTTCATCCACCCCAAAAACAATAATCTAACTGAGAGAGGTCTGGAGACCTTGGTAGACATTGAATGGGACCACCGCGGGGGGAGGAAGAACTGCGCGCGCATCAGATTCAAACAGCTCTATCTCCGTAACCATACAGAATTAGGCACATGTTCATATGAACTTTTTTCTCACAATGACCGATACTATCACTTCCCAAAGTATAGACCTTTCCTCCTGAAACACCCTGTATATACATAGCCCGGCCTTCCGCTTAAATTACAAACTAGTTTTTCAAAACGCATTAATTATGGCTTTTTATAAATTAACTAACACAGGTACTGAATGAAACGATGTATATAGCCCGAATCACAAATTAAATTAATTACTTACATTTCAATGTTGTTTTCAACGGTCGATTCTTGCACTTCGTCACAAATTTCTGCAATGCTTTATGTGGAGAGAAGATCATTCCGGTCAGTCTCTCCGAAAATGTGGAGTGTAGCCCCTGCATAGAGGTCCCCTTCTTCAAACAACTGCGGGGAGCTGTAAAGCTGTTGTGATTGGCTCATGGCGATATATCTCTGTGGTTATTCTTTGATAAATACAACTGTTGTGGAATCCAAATGAAAATGCCCCCTTTTACATACGCGATCCTAATTGTAAATACCCCAATAGCCAAATCACGAGTTCCCTATTGGCTATCGGTGAAATTTGGGTGGCGCATAACGTGTAAGCGCGACTACCCACCAACCAGAGGTCCTGTGGCCGTTCTAAGGCTCCGCCCACTGGGCTGTAATTGGCTGAGCCGTGAATTCTGGGGCGTGTCAAATATAACTTACCCATTCCATAGATTTCTTCCAGAAATGAAACAGATTCGTAGAGAGAGAGAGAGAGCGTTTTGTTTGAAAAATAAAACTTGTTTTTCTGAGGCGCCGATGAGATGGGTGGGCGAAGGGAAATTTGACCGTATATTAACCATCCATTTACTACCTTTACTGATATATATATATGAAGGATTTTACAATCATTTAAAACTGGGAAATAATTTTAAAAATAATTAACAGAAATGGAAGGGGTAGTGTTGCATTAGTCCCTTAAAATTTATGGTGTCGAGAGATTGGCGCATGATAAATATCCATTTTATTACCTCAACTGTGGCAATATATATATATATATATATATATATATATATATATATGAAGGGTTTTACAACTACCTAAAATAATTTTTAAAAATTAATTGGCAGAGATGGGGAAAACGGCTGTATGATAAACATCTGTTTTATTACCTTACCTGTACCACCGTCGGGGTAATCAGAAAAGGAAATATGAAGGAGTTGAGTGACATTCGAAAATAAATTTGGATTTCGGGGCAATTCTTGTCGGTTTAAAGTTTCGTTCGGAGAATTAGAAATAAAATTCCGTGGACAAGCTTAAGATATGCGTTTTAAGATTTTTTCATTAATTTTTAATAATGGCTGGAAGCGTAAAGTATCTTGTATGGGGCAGTGCTGACGAGTTTATTTTAAATATAATATTAATTCTTAATAATATATATATAGATGAGGATAAAAGTTATTCAGTTCATTGTTTCAGATTGTGTAGGAAATTTCTGTGACCCGTTCATAATAATAAAGCTTAATTGAAGCACCAGCTATTTGCCTTAGTTTGATGATCGCTCTAATAAACAACATTTCATAGGTGGGGTGTTTTCGTATGGGGAAATCGTGCTGTGTGTGTGTGTGTGTATGTGTGTGTGGTTGTGTGTGTGCATGTGTGTGCGTGTGTGTGTTGCGCACCTCTGTCAGCAACGGGTCTCGAACCCGGGATGACCGCAGGCAATTCTTTAAAGTTTTGGTAATTCTAAAACCCTACCTCTAGAACTTTTTATAAATTTCTAAGTTATCAGAAACAAGCGTGTAATAAAATTTCACTTTCAAAGGACACCTTCATCGTATAATAAAATTCACTGTCTCATTTTCCTGCCAGATTAAGCCTTCTAAGCCACCTGGCGGATTAAGCCAACTGGCTTCTACACCAACTGGCGGATTTAGAGTTCTAAGTCAAGTGTTGCTACCATGATCTCTCATTGAACTTCTGCCTCTCGCAGAAGCTGGATGCTTCCTTCCTCTCTCTCCTCCTCTCTCCCTTAGGTTAGATATGCCCCTTTGAGGGGTGAGGCCGTCCCATTTTCTCCCCCAAAGAGGTTAGTTGGACTCCCCAGTTTGCTGGGGGAGTTCCCCTCCCCTTAATTGCAGCTTGGGGTATAACCCCTCCCCCTTAATTGCAGCTTGGGGGATAACCCCTCCCCCTTGTTGCATACCCTCCCCTTAATTACAGCTTGGGGGATAACCCCTCCCCTTGTTGCATAACCCCCTCCCCCTTTGCAGCATTGACTTTTTGCAAAACCCCTCCCCATTGGTACATAACCTCTTGCAACATTCCCTCTCCTCCCTTTGCAACACTGATCAACATTTGCAATTGCTTTGCACTCTAACCTTTTGCGTCCATACTACTAAATGTTATATATCAATGTTGCTAACAAGTTATATAAAATGTTACATAACAAAATATTATCTAACAATGACGTCGACACTACGTAAATGTTATTAAGCACACTAGTCGATACTGAAATGTCAAATCTCTGATGCTCACCTCTCAGCTGACTGGAGCAAACTGAAAGGATAAACAAAAGGTTATGAACAATCTGCGTCTGGATGCAATTATAACATGTTAGATAACAAGTTATGTAACATCCTTTGATCTTTCCGACTTCAACGGATAACATCTAACATGTTATAAACCTTGATTTTTTGTTATACAACATGAAATTTCACTAAATATTCTCGAACATGTTACATAACATTGTTAATAACACGTGTTACATAGCAAGTTTGGACAAGGCTTAATAATACAGTAATAATTAACTTTATGTACAGTCACAGTGTAAATAGCTATATAACCTTATTTATAAATCCTAACATGGTCATTATAACACGTTTTATAAAGTAAAGATATCTGACTCAAAATTTTTATCCACATATCTTCCCTCTCTTCCCGCGTCTCTCTCCCACCCTCACTGGGGAAATAGGGTTTAGATGATAGAAGGATAGATGGAAATTTTTAGCCTGACAACTTGACAAGAGATGTGATTGTGTATTGTTAGTTTTTTAAGTCCCTAGCAGGAGAAATAACAGGTCAGGCTCAGCCTGACCTGCCTGATCCGTTCCGTCGCCAGTGAATTATATATATATATATATATATATATATATATATATATATATATAATATATATATATATACTGTATATATATATATATATATATATATACTGTATATATATATATATAAATGATGAATAAAACCACGAAGGAAAGGAAACACAGATGGTGCTCAAGCGCTTTCGTCTAATGACATCCTCAGGAACACTGAAGTACGTAAAGAGTTACAACCTATATATAGGTTACAGAAAAAAAAAAATCTCTATATATATATAACAATAAACGGAAAAACAAAATTAAAGGACTGTGGAAGGGGGCACACAAATTTATAAGGAAAATCTATCGATTTTTAGCACAAGATTAAAAGAATTGTTTCCAACCAATGTTATAGATAAAAAAAAATATATATATATATATATATACACAAATTTATACTGGAAATCTGCCCGGGTTTTAGCACTGCTCTTTTTGTATAAAAAAAAAAAATTGAACAATTACACTGGCCAACAAAATGAAACTTTTTTTTCTCATCACAAACATGATCACACTTTTCTTAATGCATGTTTCGCGCTGATTCCGAATCTGGTTTTATTTTTTTTCTAGCACGTAGAGTTATATAGATACACTGGTTTTTGCTATTTTTAAGTTTTTGATATTGCTATAAGAAAATTTATGGATGTATAGATCACACTTAGGAATGCTAAACAACAAATACATCATATACTTTATTCAATGTACTTATAAATAAAGAATATATACATTATTTTATTAAAAGCGCTGTGAGTGTGATTTCCTTTTGTAAATTTGGCCTGGATTGTCACGATACAGCATCCAACAATGGTCCGCCATCATGCTTTCATTCCAATATCCTTGGTAGCGCTTCTCCATCATCTGAATATCTTGATGGAAGCGCTCTCCTTGCTCGTCACTCACTGCACCAAGGTTTTCAGGAAAGAAATCTAAGTGGGAATGCAGGAAGTGAATTTTTAACGACATTCGACACTCCATTTCTTTGAAGGCATCAAGGAGGTTCTTGACTCCATCCTTATACGCAGGTGACTTGTTGCTTCCAAGAAAGTTTTCACATATCCATTTGAACGCCAGCCAAGCCTTCAATTCCAGCGGACTTAGGACTTTTTCAAATTCAGTGTCATTCAAAACCTCCCTTATTTGTGGCCCAACAAAAATTCCTTCCTTCAATTTTGCTGCAGTAACCTTCGAAAATTTCCTTGAAAGGTATTGGAACCCTTCAGAATTGACTTTACCCATTGCTTTAACAAAATTCTTCATTAAACCAAATTTAATGTGAAGAGGTGGCAGATAGATCTTTTGGGGATCCACTAAAGGGACAGACTGGACATTGCTTATCCCTGGGACATATGTATACCTAAGTGGCCAGTCACTTTTGGTGTAATGTTCTATAGTGGCGCGACTGTCCCACAGGCAAAGGAAACAACAAAATTTTGTGAATCCTGACTGCATACCCATAAGCATTCCTATAACTTTTAGATCTCCACAAACATTCCATCGATGACTGTCGTATTTGATTGCCTTCAGTAGTATATCCATATTGTCATATGTCTCTTTTAGATGGACGGAATGGGCAATGGGGATGGATGGCATTATATTACCATTATGCAAAAGAACTGCTTTCAGGGGTCATTCTTACATTGTCGAGGCATGTTGACTGACCTGAGCAAACTATAAATTAAAAAAAAATGTACACCAACTTGACACAACAAGTTCTTGGACTGGACTGATCTTTTGACACACAAAGCACAGCGTTGTTGCCTGAATCACAATGCTGCTAGACGTAAAAGCTCACACCTAAAATACATAAGATGTATAATTAAGATAATTGAAATCAATAAGATGAATAAACTAAAAAAACACAATAAAATAAACACAATCAAATGTTGAAATATTAGTATTTTGCCTATTTAAAATGGTTAAATCTGTGTAGTTATATATATGCCTTCATCTTGAAAACTGTACGTGCTAGAAAAAATCTGAATGCAGTTTTGGAATCAGCGTGAAAAATGCTATCCAGCCACCACAAATTTTACTCTGATGAAAAATCTTTGTTGACCAGTGAATTATCGATTTTTAGCACAAGATTAAAAGAATTGTTTCCAACCAATGTTATAGAAAAAAAAATATATATATACAAATTTATACTGGGAATCTGCCCGGGTTTTAGCACTGCTCTTTTTGCATAAAAAAAAAAAAATTGAACAATTATCGATTTTTAGCACAAGATTAAAAGAATTGTTTTCAACCAATGTTATAGATAAAAAAATAAAATATATATACAAATTTATACTGGAAATCTGCCCGGGTTTTAGCACTCTGTCCTATTTTTTGTATATAAAAATTGAAAAATAAAAGTTATTAGGGTGGCATACAAATTTACCAAAGATTTAGCGTTCTACCTTTCTTATCTAAATCTGTTCTGAAGGAATTCAAAACAACAGGATCGAGTTGAAAAAGACCTTTGCTTATGTTGAAGTTATTTGTTAGTTGGATCATGGCAGACTCAAGAATATTTCTATTAACAATGTTGCTAGAGTGAAATAAAACTGAAGCATTATTCCAATCAATACAGTGGGATAACTCTGTCAAATGGACAAAAAGGGCACTGGACAACTGTCCTGTTCTAACGGAATATTGATGCTGTTTTATACGTGTGTGCAAATCCTTTCCCGCCTGACCTATGTAAAAGGAATCACATTGTTTACAACCAATTTTATAGATAATGCCTGAATTATTGGTTGGGCTATTTTTTACTATGATATTTTTCACAATATTGTTATATGAAAATACTACATTAATATCCAAAAGTTTAAATACATTAGCAATGCCTAAAAAGCCCGGGAAAATGGAAGTACTAAAATATTTTTTGACAAAGTACGGGTGTTATTATTGACGCGATAGAAAGTTCGTTTTGCCTTGTTGAGACAAGATTCCATAAACGCAGATGGATAACACAGATCACTTCCACTGTATTGATTGGAATAATGCTTCAGTTTTATTTCACTCTAGCAACATTGTTAATAGAAATATTCTTGAGTCTGCCATGATCCAACTAACAAATAACTTCAACATAAGCAAAGGTCTTTTTCAACTCGATCCTGTTGTTTTGAATTCCTTCAAAACAGATTTAGATAAGAAAGGTAGAACGCTAAATCTTTGGTAAATTTGTATGCCACCCTAATAACTTTTATTTTTCAATTTTTATATACAAAAAATAGGGCAGAGTGCTAAAACCCGGGCAGATTTCCAGTATAAATTTGTATATATATTTTATTTTTTTATCTATAACATTGGTTGGAAACAATTCTTTTAATCTTGTGCTAAAAATCGATAGATTTTCCTTATAAATTTGTGTGCCCCCTTCCACAATCCTTTAATTTTGTTTTTCCGTTTATTGTATATATATATATATATATATAGATTTTTTTTTTTTCTGTAACCTATATATAGGTTGTAACTCTATGTACTTCAGTGTTCCTGAGGATGTCATTAGACGAAAGCGCTTGAGCACCATCTGTGTTTCCTTTCCTTCGTGGTTTTATTCATCATAAATATTTTTCACGTGTTACTTTCGTGAAATAATTTTCATATATATATATAACGTATAATGGTCATTACACAGCCATTTCGGAGCGACACTGAATCTGTAGCGCAACACACACACACATCTTTAACACCACGTTTTACGATCAGCCTCTAATCTTAAAAACCATGCTTTATACATTCACCTGATTATATCAAGTGTCTTTCGCAAAATAAATACAAATGTCTTCCCTCTACTCTATATAAATGTCACAACCATGCGATCTACTGTTCCCAAGTTCCGACGGTGTCCATGTTTGCGTCATTAGAAGTTCGCTCAAAGAAGCGAATGTCCCTTATTTTCATTCGGTCGAAGCGCAATCGAGATAAATATCATTTGAGGACCAATGCCAGGATTTCCACTCGTCCAAACTGCTACAAAATCATTAACGATACTGCTGAAAGTGTCCGCACAATATAAACAATATAAAAAAGTTAATTGTTTTCTTTCAAATAATAATTATAGGATTACTTGTTATGTTATGTAATAAGTACGATTTCACTTATTTTAATTCTACATTTTCAGGAATTACTATATCACACGAAATTCAAGGAAAGAATGACTTCCCCCTTTTAATTCCTTCTCTATCTTCTTTCTTCAGACTCCACGAATTGTGTTCGACACCTGATGGTGGCAATAAATTCCGATACCTCAGAGAAACAATGTCATTAATCTTACGGTAAATATACAAATACCTTGAAAGCTTTACATTACCAAAATATAAAAATCCATAAACACACACACACACACACACACACACCAAGTGTAATATATATATATATATATATATATATATATCCAACGTAGCGATTTCTACAGCACGGCGACCTATATCAACAATAACCTAAAGTCTCTTTGCCAACAGGAGGGAGTGCATTTTGCGAATTTTTGGAACAGTTTCTTCGGCAGGAGGGACTTGTTCCTCGGAGATGGACTTCATCTTAATGACGTTGGAGCTGCGCGTTTAGGAAGACTATTTCATAATACTGTCTCTTCTTTTCAGGCTTCTGTAACTCGAACGGTCTCGGCGTAATTTCCTCAAATTTCCCCTGCGCTCGCGAAGGTGTCGCAATTACAAACAATTTGAAGGTTCTATCCTTAAATCCTCGTAGCCTACGAAATAAAATAAACGAATTTTTTTCTTTAATTGCTTGTAAAGACTATGATTTAATTGCGATAAATGAATCGTGGCTTAGCACTGAAACACGTGACTTTGTAGGGAGTATCAAATTAGAGGTTATAGACTCTGTTAAAAACAGAATAGGTAGGTGAGGAGGCGGTGTTATGTTGTATATCAAAGATAATATTGCGAACGTTATAGAAGTAAAGCACACAATTCCAGAACCGATAGATTCGACTATAGCAGAACTTAAATTCAAACTTAAATTCAATCTTCTTGTTGCGGTTATATATAGGCCCCCTAGTCAAACAGCTGATACGGACGAAGCGTTATATCGTGAACTAAAGAGAATAATAGATAGTGAGCAGGCCTTAGTTATGGGTGACTTTAATTGCGCCAAAGTGAATTACGATACAATGCAGGGAGACGCAGAAGGTAATCGTTTAGTTAATTTTCTCGAGGAAGCTTTCTTATTCAAAAGGTTGGGGGACCTACGAGGTTGGACAGTATTTTAGATTTACTAATAACTACGGTTGATAGGCTAATCACGGATCTTCAAGTAATAGAACCGTTAGGCAATAGCGATCACAATATGGTGGAGTTTGTCCTCTCAGTAAGTCACTCGAAACCAGCTAACTCGACTAAAATTCCTAACTTCCAGCACGCAGACTTTCGTAAATTTCGAAATGAATTGTCACACGTCAAGTGGGAAAACGTATTGGGGATCTCCAACGCAAAACTAATGTGGGAATCGTTTGAAACAGTATTTAGGACTATAAATGAGACATGTGTACCGTACAAAATTAAACGTGCGGAAGTAAACAACAACCACTTGTGGTTTACTTCTAGAGTAGGAGATATTATAAAGAGTAGAGATAAGGCTTATACGCTACATAAGTGAGATAAAGACAATTTGTGGTAACGAAACAACTACATATCTCTAAGACGTGAAGCGAAAAGTGTAATAAAAAAGTCCAAGCGCGAATTTGAAACCTCCATAGCTCGTGACGGCAAAGAAAACCCCCAAGCGATTCTTTCAATACGTCAACAATAGGAATCCAGTAAAAAGTGTCTTGGGGCCGTTGAAAATTTTATGAAGAGCTAGTTCCTGAAAACAAGCAAATGGCTGCCTTGCTAAACGAAATTTTTACGTCAGTTTTTACTATAGAAGATGTAACGAATATCCCTACGGTCATAGACATAATACCTTTTGATAATGGTAATACTTTAGATAATATTGTGGTTAGTGAAAGAGGGGTAATGCACTATATTGATAAAATGAAAATGCGTAAATCACCGGAGCGGATTTCATATATATACAACTAAAAGAATTAAAAGAAAGCATTGTTGTGCCACTAACAAAGATTTTTAATGCGTCTATTTCTGAGGGGTGCGTACCAGCTAATTTCAAGTAAGCAAATGTAACACCTATCTTTAAGAAAGGCGATAAAGTGCGGCGGGAAATTATAGGCCAATCAGTTTAACGTCTGTTGTAGGTAGCTACTGGAATCAATAATTACGGATCGTATAGTCGAACACGTGGGAATTGCATAACTTGGTTAGAAATACGCAGCACGGTTTTAAGAGAAACAAATCTTGCTTAACTAGTCTTTTAGAATTTTTTCAAAGCGTGGTTGAAATTTACGATAGTCATCGGGCGGTTGATGTAGTGTATTTAGATTTTCAAAAAGTGTTTGACACCGTACCGCACAAAAGACTCATTAAAAAAACTAAGGCTCATGGAATCAGGGGTGTAGTAATAAATTGATAGAAGAGTGGTTGCGAGGTAGGAAACAGAGGGTGGTCGTTGATGGAGGGGAGTCGTCTTGGTCTAATGTAGCGAGCGGCGTTTCTCAGGGTTCTGTATTGAGCCCCTTGCCTTTTCTTATGTATATTAACGATTTAGATCGGCCTAGTCAGTACAGTTTCAAAGTTTGCGGATGACACGAAGTTGGGTGGTAGAGCGACTAATGACGAAGATAGAGGTAAAATCCAGGAAGATCTGAATAAAATCTTTGATTGGTCAGTCACATGGCAAATGAGATTTAACGTCGATAAGTGCGAAATTTTACATATAGGTTCGCGTAACGGTAATTTTGCGTATAGTATGTCAGGGAAGGAGTTAGCAAGCGTAGAGCAGGAAAAAGATTTAGGAGTTATAGTCACTGGTGATTTAAAAGTAGAGAAACAAAGTACAGCAGCGGTTAATAAAGCGAACAAAGTGCTAGGTTTATAACTTGAAATTTTGAGTAAAATCGCGCGATATTATTGTTCCTCTTTATAAATCATTGTTAGACTCCATTTGGAGTACGCGATCCAATTTTGGAATCCGCATATGCGAAAAGATATAGACAAAATCGAAATAGTTCAAAGACGAGCAACTAAGATGATTCCGTCGCTTAGGTCGAAGTCGTACGAGGATAGGCTTCAGGAGTTAAAATTGACTGCACTCGAGACTAGGAGGCTAAGGGGTGATCTAAGCCAGGTTTTCAAAATTAAGAATAGGTTCGATAACGTAGATAGAGATAGCTTTTCCGAAATATCTCAATATAATAGGATTAGAAATAACGGGTGTAAGTTGACAAGTAGAAGGTTCGAGACAGCAGTTGCCAAAAACTTTTTTACGCATAGAATAGTAAATAGGTGAAATAGTTTGCCGGTAGAAGTAATTAGTAGCATGTCTATAAACATGTTTAAAAATCGATTAGACGCATATGTTGATAGATTGGGTATAGTTTAAGGTAGTATAACTAATTCTTCGTGGTTCGGAACCCAGGTAAAATTGTAGGTCCTCTCCGCCATCACGGAGGACATGCACAATACACAATTATGAACACAGTTAGGGAGACCAGCCATGAGTGGATCCTAGGGTCTTTGTTGGTCTGAAACATTATAACATTATAACATATATATACATGTCAACGAGTCAACTCTGGAACAATCTTCTTCAATCCATCTTTACCCTTCTGTATGACCTCCAGTCTTTCAAACGCAGAGTGTCTAGGCATCTCGAAAACTTTGGACCTTGATTTTGGCTCCCTTTTTTCTGGGTGCGGACCGTTTTTGCGGGTACTCACCCTTGGCCCATCTTTCCTACATTATATATATAGATACTGTGTGTGTATATATATATATATATATATATATATATACATATATATACACACTAGGGTGTTTCATAAATTAAAAGTTTGGAAAAATTTTAATCCACATGGATCCCCTTGTTCCATTTGCTGAGGAGACTGATAAACCGAAGTATTAATTCAATAGTTTAAAGTTTACGGGTCCCCAGTTTGATGCTCTGGCAGATCATAAACGGAAAAAATTAAACAAAAATCTGCCAATGAATTTTTATTCAACAAACGAGTACCATTTCACTACACATTTTCACAAAGATACAAAAAAACATAACCACTTCTTGCGAATCATTTGTCCATGAAATCCTTCTTGGTTTTATTCGGGTATTTCGCCCTATGCTGCATCACAGTTTTGAGCAAATACTGCTTCTGCTCTTCGTTCTTCGTCAGAGAACAGTTGAACTCTTTGGTGAGCGCGATGGCTCTTTCGGCCCGATCGTTGACGACAGAGATTTTGTTAACAGTTGCCGCTGCTTGCTTGAAGCCCTCTACTTCAGTCCACTCGGCAACTGGCTTTTTCAAGAATTCTGTGTCCAAGTCGAATGCATGGAAGAAAGCCATCGTCTTTCCTGTCACGAACTCCGCCAGGTGTTTCGAGGCAAGATTCCTGACGTTCTTCCCTTGGGGTCGCTTGAGTTCCTTTTTCGATGCGGGCTTACCCAAACTGACGACCATCTGAGCCTTTTCTTCATCTGCCACATCTGCGTCGAAGAACGCCATGGCAATAAGAGTCTCAGAGATGTACCATAGGTGTCGAGACATGGCTTCTTGCGCAGCGTTAACACACGAATATCCCGACATGGCAAAGGCTTCCGCGTCACGCAGAAATTCCAGATCAACTGCGGCAGCCTTGCTTGAGGTTGCAGCACGAGTCCAACCTCGGATGTAGACGAGGGACACGAAGAGACCTACGGCTGTCAGAGCTTCCAACTCGTGACTCGACATCTTGAACTGCTTCTTCAGTAGAATTACTTTCAAGGAGTAGATGGCTATCGCCATCCATCGAGCGTGATGGTAAGCGCCAGGGGCTCTGAGAGGGAAATCCACCACTTTTGCTTCTCCCAGGAAGATGAGAACCAACTGTAGCAGTTCCTTGTAGTCATCGCGCTGATGCGACGTGCTCACCATCCCTCTCACCAGCAGGACTGACTTCTCCCTCAGTTCCCTCATAGAGTCATTGACTTGAGCAAAATCGTACGGCCGCACGTCCAACCGGTCGATGAACTTCCATTGTGCCTGAAACCTCTTGAAAACGGGTATATCGGGGCCACTTGAAGGGCCGTATGCACGCTTGAAGACGGAGCTGAGGATGACTTCATAGATGTGATGCCGACAGGGGAAGTACATGAGTTCTCTGCCAAGACCTTTCTCAATCAGGACGCAGGCCCCGATATGAATCCCGGTGTTCGACGCTGTCGTGTCGAAAGACAGTCCCCGCACGCGCTCTTCCATCCTGTGTTCCTTGACCAAATCCAAGCAAACTCGCGCTATCTTCTCGCCGGTTCCGGACGTCACCTTAGGAACGCCGAGCAACTTCTCCTTGCCGTCGCCAGAGACGAGGACGGCGATCCGGTCAACGCTCTCCTTCCATTGCTCATTGTCATGTAGGAGCTTACCGTCCCAATGCAAGACAAGAGGCTGACCAGGACAAACTTCGTCGGATTGATAACTTTCAGCAGCCACCTTCCTGAGAGCCTTGCGTGTGCGGTACATGGTACTGGCAGAAATGGACAGTTCATCCAAGTCAAAACCTAGTGATTTAGCCGCTGCAGCGTACGACATAGCTGAATCGCGGTACGAAATATTCAGCGATCGTAGGTAGTCGTCACATCCTGTGAGATCAGATTCCTGCGTCGCTTCTTGGTATTTCCCTTGGAGGAGGATGGAAAAACTTCCACGGTTGGGTCAACGACATCTGAGTCAGTCTCTGACGAAGTTGAAATCACTAAAGCCCCCGTATCTTCTGCAGCTCCTTGTTCCTTCCTGGCCTTCTCCTGTTGTTCCTTAATCTTGTCCAGCCTCTTCCTTTTCCTAATCTCCTTATAGTGAAGCTTCATGTCAACAGGGCCCATGCTGCAGGAATTTGGATCTTCACGCTGCATGTCGAGAAAGTGGATGTCCTCCTGATTCTTCATCATTTCCTTAGCCTGTGAATGAGCAATGTCCATGATCTCCTTCGCTATTGCCTCCTTGAACATCGCCTCCTTCACTCGGAAGGACTCTGCTTTATGTGACTTGTGCTTCACAAGCCGGTCGTATTCCTTGAGAAGGGATTCCATCTTCCTCAAGGCCGAATCTCGACGCATCATGGGGATTCTCGCTCTCTCCCAAAATATGAGACAGGCATCCAGGCACAGGTTCAGGCATTTAGTACGTCCAAATTTTTGCTCCTTTTGGTGGTAAAAGTACTTTTTGAGTACTTGCAACTGAGTTGGAAGGCCACTTGATGTGATGTTCGCATCCGTCTGGCCAATAAGAAACACTTCTGTTTTCGCTCTGGTAGACACCTGGAAAAGAAAACAAACTAAATAATTCCACAGAAATAATTTCACATCGTAATTAATTTCATTAATTAAATAAAGAAAAGCAGTAACTGGGACTCGAACCAGTGTCATAGCCGTTTGGCGGCATCGCTCAAGTCGGCGTACACAGCACGCTATCCACTACACCATCTAGGGAGTGGATAGCGTGCTGTGTACGCCGACTTGAGCGATGCCGCCAAACGGCTATGACACTGGTTCGAGTCCCAGTTACTGCTTTTCTTTATTTATAAAACTGATACGTGTACACTACGTTCTCTTTGACAATTCATTAATTAAATAAATTTCAATACCGCAGTAAAATTACATTAATTAGTATCATAAATAATTACCAGCTTAGTTGTCCAATATGCAACAGACTAATTAATTTCATGTAATATTAATAATAAATATCACTACCACAATAAAATGACAGAAATTAAATAATAATAAATTTCAATACCACAGTAAATGAGATAATTAGTAGCATATATAATTACCTCCATAGTTGTCCAATAGGCTATACAACACGAACCGCTCAAGTGACGAAGAAAACCGTCTTCACTGCAGGCAGGCGAGAAATGAACTGACAAAAAGTCGTCAAAGTTGGGGACATCTAAATGCAGCGCGATCTGGTTCAAACTTGCACAAACGTGTTTTCTTGTTCTTTAGAATACGGAGAAACGTGTGGCTTAAAACTCCAAGCTCATTTTTATTTTACCCTATAGGTATGAAACACCCTAATATATATATTATATATATATGTATGTATATATGTATGTATGTATGTATATATATATATATATATATATATATATATATATATATATATATATATGTATATATATATATATATGTATATAAGTGTATATATATGTGTATATGTATATGTGTATATATATGTATATGTATTATATATATATATATATATGTATATATGTATATATATATATTATACATATATATATATAATACATATATATATATTATATATAATTAGGGTGTTTCATACCTATAGGGTAAAATAAAAATGAGCTTGGAGTTTTAATCCACACGTTTCTCCGTATTCTAAAGAACAAGAAAACACGTTTGTGCAAGTTTGAACCAGATCGCGCTGCATTTAGAGGTCCCCAACTTTGACGATTTTTTGTCAGTTCATTTCTCGCCTGCCTGCAGTGAAGACGGTTTTCTTCGTCACTTGAGCGGTTCGTGTTGTATAGCCTATTGGACAACTATGGAGGTAATTATATATGCTACTAATTATCTCATTTACTGTGGTATTGAAATTTATTATTATTTAATTTCTGTCATTTTATTGTGGTAGTGATATTTATTATTAATATTACATGAAATTAATTAGTCTGTTGCATATTGGACAACTAAGCTGGTAATATTTTATGATACTAATTAATGTAATTTTACTGCGGTATTGAAATTTATTTAATTAATGAATTGTCAAGAGAACGTAGTGTACACGTATCAGTTTTATAAATAAAGAAAAGCAGTAACTGGGACTCGAACCAGTGTCATAGCCGTTTGGCGGCATCGCTCAAGTCGGCGTACACAGCACGCTATCCACTCCCTAGATGGTGTAGGGATAGCGTGCTGTGTACGCCGACTTGAGCGATGCCGCCAAACGGCTATGACACTGGTTCGAGTCCCAGTTACTGCTTTTCTTTATTTAATTAATGAAATTAATTACGATGTGAAATTATTTCTGTGGAATTATTTAGTTTGTTTTCTTTTCCAGGTGTCTACCAGAGCGAAAACAGAAGTGTTTCTTATTGGCCAGACGGATGCGAACATCACATCAAGTGGCCTTCCACTCAGTTGCAAGTACTCAAAAAGTACTTTTACCACCAAAAGGAGCAAAAATTTGGGACGTACTAAATGCCTGAACCTGTGCCTGGATGCCTGTCTCATATTTTGGGAGAGAGCGAGAATCCCCATGATGCGTCGAGATTCGGCCTTGAGGAAGATGGAATCCCTTCTCAAGGAATACGACCGGCTTGTGAAGCACAAGTCACATAAAGCAGAGTCCTTCCGAGTGAAGGAGGCGATGTTCAAGGAGGCAATAGCGAAGGAGATCATGGACATTGCTCATCACAGGCTAAGGAAATGATGAAGAATCAGGAGGACATCCACTTTCTCGACATGCAGCGTGAAGATCCAAATTCCTGCAGCATGGGCCCTGTTGACATGAAGCTTCACTATAAGGAGATTAGGAAAAGGAAGAGGCTGGACAAGATTAAGGAACAACAGGAGAAGGCCAGGAAGGAACAAGGAGCTGCAGAAGATACGGGGGCTTTAGTGATTTCAACTTCGTCAGAGACTGACTCAGATGTCGTTGACCCAACCGTGGAAGTTTTTCCATCCTCCTCCAAGGGAAATACCAAGAAGCGACGCAGGAATCTGATCTCACAGGATGTGACGACTACCTACGATCGGCTGAATATTTCGTACCGCGATTCAGCTATGTCGTACGCTGCAGCGGCTAAATCACTAGGTTTGACTTGGATGAACTGTCCATTTCTGCCAGTACCATGTACCGCACACGCAAGGCTCTCAGGAAGGTGGCTGCTGAAAGTTATCAATCCGACGAAGTTTGTCCTGGTCAGCCTCTTGTCTTGCATTGGGACGGTAAGTCCTACTGACAATGAGCAATGGAAGGAGAGCGTTGACCGGATCGCCGTCCTCGTCTCTGGCGACGGCAAGGAGAAGTTGCTCGGCGTTCCTAAGGTGACGTCCGGAACCGGCGAGAAGATAGCGCGAGTTTGCTTGGATTTGGTCAAGGAACACAGGATGGAAGAGCGCGTGCGGGGACTGTCTTTCGACACGACAGCGTCGAACACCGGGATTCATATCGGGGCCTGCGTCCTGATTGAGAAAGGTCTTGGCAGAGAACTCATGTACTTCCCCTGTCGGCATCACATCTATGAAGTCATCCTCAGCTCCGTCTTCAAGCGTGCATACGGCCCTTCAAGTGGCCCCGATATACCCGTTTTCAAGAGGTTTCAGGCACAATGGAAGTTCATCGACCGGTTGGACGTGCGGCCGTACGATTTTGCTCAAGTCAATGACTCTATGAGGGAACTGAGGGAGAAGTCAGTCCTGCTGGTGAGAGGGATGGTGAGCACGTCGCATCAGCGCGATGACTACAAGGAACTGCTACAGTTGGTTCTCATCTTCCTGGGAGAAGCAAAAGTGGTGGATTTCCCTCTCAGAGCCCCTGGCGCTTACCATCACGCTCGATGGATGGCGATAGCCATCTACTCCTTGAAAGTAATTCTACTGAAGAAGCAGTTCAAGATGTCGAGTCACGAGTTGGAAGCTCTGACAGCCGTAGGTCTCTCGTCTACATCCGAGGTTGGACTCGTGCTGCAACCTCAAGCAAGGCTGCCGCAGTTGATCTGGAATTTCTGCGTGACGCGGAAGCCTTTGCCATGTCGGGATATTCGTGTGTTAACGCTGCGCAAGAAGCCATGTCTCGACACCTATGGTACATCTCTGAGACTCTTATTGCCATGGCGTTCTTCGACGCAGATGTGGCAGATGAAGAAAAGGCTCAGATGGTCGTCAGTTTGGGTAAGCCCGCATCGAAAAGGAACTCAAGCGACCCCAAGGGAAGAACGTCAGGAATCTTGCCTCGAAACCTGGCGGAGTTCGTGACAGGAAAGACGATGGCTTTCTTCCATGCATTCGACTTGGACACAGAATTCTTGAAAAAGCCAGTTGCCGAGTGGACTGAAGTAGAGGGCTTCAAGCAAGCAGCGGCAACTGTTAACAAAATCTCTGTCGTCAACGATCGGGCCGAAAGAGCCATCGCGCTCACCAAAGAGTTCAACTGTTCTCTGACGAAGAACGAAGAGCAGAAGCAGTATTTGCTCAAACTGTGATGCAGCATAGGGCGAAATACCCGAATAAAACCAAGAAGGATTTCATGGACAAATGATTCGCAAGAAGTGGGTTTTTTGTATCTTTGTGAAAATGTGTAGTGAAATGGTACTCGTTTGTTGAATAAAATTCATTGGCAGATTTTTGTTTAATTTTTTCCGTTTATGATCTGCCAGAGCATCAACTGGGGACCCGTAAACTTTAAACTATTGAATTAATACTTCGGTTTATCAGTCTCCTCAGCAAATGGAACAAGGGATCCATGTGGATTAAAATTTTTCCAAACTTTTAATTTATGAAACACCCTAGTGTGATATATATGTATATATTATATATATATATATATATACACACAGTATCTATATATATAATGTAGGAAAGATGGGCCAAGGGTGAGTACCCGCAAAAACGGTCCGCACCCAGAAAAAAGGGAGCCAAAATCAAGGTCCAAAGTTTTCGAGATGCCTAGACACTCTGCGTTTGAAAGACTGGAGGTCATACAGAAGGGTAAAGATGGATTGAAGAAGATTGTTCCAGAGTTGACTCGTTGACATGTATATATATGTTATAATGTTATAATGTTTCAGACCAACAAGACCCTAGGATCCACTCATGGCTGGTCTCCCTAACTGTGTTCATAATTGTGTATTGTGCATGTCCTCCGTGATGGCGGAGAGGACCTACAATTTTACCTGGGTTCCGAACCACGAAGAATTAGTTATACTACCTTAAACTATACCCAATCTATCAACATATGCGTCTAATCGATTTTTAAACATGTTTATAGACATGCTACTAATTACTTCTACCGGCAAACTATTTCACCTATTTACTATTCTATGCGTAAAAAAGTTTTTGGCAACTGCTGTCTCGAACCTTCTACTTGTCAACTTACACCCGTTATTTCTAATCCTATTATATTGAGATATTTCGGAAAAGCTATCTCCATCTATGTTATCGAACCTATTCTTAATTTGAAAACCTGGCTTAGATCACCCCTTAGCCTCCTAGTCTCGAGTGCAGTCAATTTTAACTCCTGAAGCCTATCCTCGTACGACTTCGACCTAAGCGACGGAATCATCTTAGTTGCTCGTCTTTGAACTATTTCGATTTTGTCTATATCTTTTCGCATATGCGGATTCCAAAATTGGATCGCGTACTCCAAATGGAGTCTAACTAATGATTTATAAAGAGGAACAATAATATCGCGCGATTTGTACTCAAAATTTCAAGTTATATAACCTAGCACTTTGTTCGCTTTATTAACCGCTGCTGTACTTTGTTTCTCTACTTTTAAATCACCAGTGACTATAACTCCTAAATCTTTTTCCTGCTCTACGCTTGCTAACTCCTTCCCTGACATACTACACGCAAAATTACCGTTACGCGAACCTATATGTAAAATTTCGCACTTATCGACGTTAAATCTCATTTGCCATGTGACTGACCAATCAAAGATTTTATTCAGATCTTCCTGGATTTTACCTCTATCTTCGTCATTAGTCGCTCTACCACCCAACTTCGTGTCATCCGCAAACTTTGAAACTGTACTGACTAGGCCATCTAAATCGTTAATATACATAAGAAAAGGCAAGGGGCTCAATACAGAACCCTGAGAAACGCCGCTCGCTACATTAGACCAAGACGACTCCCCTCCATCAACGACCACCCTCTGTTTCCTACCTCGCAACCACTCTTCTATTCAATTTATTACTACACCCCTGATTCCATGAGCCTTAGTTTTTTTAATGAGTCTTTTGTGCGGTACGGTGTCAAACACTTTTTGAAAATCTAAATACACTACATCAACCGCCCGATGACTATCGTAAATTTCAACCACGCTTTGAAAAAATTCTAAAAGACTAGTTAAGCAAGATTTGTTTCTCTTAAAACCGTGCTGCGTATTTCTAACCAAGTTATGCAATTCCCACGTGTTCGACTATACGATCCGTAATTATTGATTCCAGTAGCTTACCTACAACAGACGTTAAACTGATTGGCCTATAATTTCCCGCCGCACTTTATCGCCTTTCTTAAAGATAGGTGTTACATTTGCTTACTTGAAATTAGCTGGTACGCACCCCTCAGAAATAGACGCATTAAAAATCTTTGTTAGTGGCACAACAATGCTTTCTTTTAATTCTTTTAGTTGTATGGGATATATGAAATCCGCCTCCGGTGATTTACGCATTTTCATTTTATCAATATAGAGCATTACCCCTCTTTCACTAACCACAATATTATCTAAAGTATTACCATTATCAAAAGGTATTATGTCTATGACCGTAGGGATATTCGTTACATCTTCTATAGTAAAAACTGACGTAAAAATTTCGTTTAGCAAGGCAGCCATTTGCTTGTTTTCAGGAACTAGCTCTTCATAAAATTTTCAACGGCCCCAAGACACTTTTTACTGGATTCCTATTGTTGACGTATTGAAAGAATCGCTTGGGGGTTTTCTTTGCCGTCACGAGCTATGGAGGTTTCAAATTCGCGCTTGGACTTTTTTATTACACTTTTCGCTTCACGTCTTAGAGATATGTAGTTGTTTCGTTACCACAAATTGTCTTTATCTCACTTATGTAGCGTATAAGCCTTATCTCTACTCTTTATAATATCTCCTACTCTAGAAGTAAACCACAAGTGGTTGTTGTTTACTTCCGCACGTTTAATTTTGTACGGTACACATGTCTCATTTATAGTCCTAAATACTGTTTCAAACGATTCCCACATTAGTTTTGCGTTGGAGATCCCCAATACGTTTTCCCACTTGACGTGTGACAATTCATTTCGAAATTTACGAAAGTCTGCGTGCTGGAAGTTAGGAATTTTAGTCGAGTTAGCTGGTTTCGAGTGACTTACTGAGAGGACAAACTCCACCATATTGTGATCGCTATTGCCTAACGGTTCTATTACTTGAAGATCCGTGATTAGCCTATCAACCGTAGTTATTAGTAAATCTAAAATACTGTCCAACCTCGTAGGTCCCCCAACCTTTTGAATAAGAAAGCTATCCTCGAGAAAATTAACTAAACGATTACCTTCTGCGTCTCCCTGCATTGTATCGTAATTCACTTTGGCGCAATTAAAGTCACCCATAACTAAGGCCTGCTCACTATCTATTATTCTCTTTAGTTCACGATATAACGCTTCGTCCGTATCAGCTGTTTGACTAGGGGGCCTATATATAACCGCAACAAGAAGATTGAATTTAAGTTTGAATTTAAGTTCTGCTATAGTCGAATCTATCGGTTCTGGAATTGTGTGCTTTACTTCTATAACGTTCGCAATATTATCTTTGATATACAACATAACACCGCCTCCTCACCTACCTATTCTGTTTTTAACAGAGTCTATAACCTCTAATTTGATACTGCCCTACAAAGTCACGTGTTTCAGTGCTAAGCCACGATTCATTTATCGCAATTAAATCATAGTCTTTACAAGCAATTAAAGAAAAAAATTCGTTTATTTTATTTCGTAGGCTACGAGCATTTAAGGATAGAACCTTCAAATTGTTTGTAATTGCGACACCTTCGCGAGCGCAGGGGAAATTTGAGGAAATTACGCCGAGACCGTTCGAGTTACAGAAGCCTGAAAAGAAGAGACAGTATTATGAAATAGTCTTCCTAAACGCGCAGCTCCAACGTCATTAAGATGAAGTCCATCTCCGAGGAACAAGTCCCTCCTGCCGAAGAAACTGTTCCAAAAATTCGCAAAATGCACTCCCTCCTGTTGGCAAAGAGACTTTAGGTTATTGTTGATATAGGTCGCCGTGCTGTAGAAATCGCTACGTTGGATATATATATATATATATATATATATATATATACACTTGGTGTGTGTGTGTGTGTGTGTGTGTGTTTATGGATTTTTATATTTTGGTAATGTAAAGCTTTCAAGGTATTTGTATATTTACCGTAAGATTAATGACATTGTTTCTCTGAGGTATCGGAATTTATTGCCACCATCAGGTGTCGAAGACAATTCGTGGAGTCTGAAGAAAGAAGATAGAGAAGGAATTAAAAGGGGGAAGTCATTCTTTCCTTGAATTTCGTGTGATATAGTAATTCCTGAAAATGTAGAATTAAAATAAGTGAAATCGTACTTATTACATAACATAACAAGTAATCCTATAATTATTATTTGAAAGAAAACAATTAACTTTTTTATATTGTTTATATTGTGCGGACACTTTCAGCAGTATCGTTAATGATTTTGTAGCAGTTTGGACGAGTGGAAATCCTGGCATTGGTCCTCAAATGATATTTATCTCGATTGCGCTTCGACCGAATGAAAATAAGGGACATTCGCTTCTTTGAGCGAACTTCTAATGACGCAAACATGGACACCGTCGGAACTTGGGAACAGTAGATCGCATGGTTGTGACATTTATAGAGTAGAGGGAAGACATTTGTATTTATTTTGCGAAAGACACTTGATATAATCAGGTGAATGTATAAAGCATGGTTTTTAAGATTAGAGGCTGATCGTAAAACGTGGTGTTAAAGATGTGTGTGTGTGTTGCGCTACAGATTCAGTGTCGCTCCGAAATGGCTGTGTAATGACCATTATACGTTATATATATATATGAAAATTATTTCACGAAAGTAACACGTGAAAAATATTTATGATGAATAAAACCACGAAGGAAAGGAAACACAGATGGTGCTCAAGCGCTTTCGTCTAATGACATCCTCAGGAACACTGAAGTACATAGAGTTACAACCTATATATAGGTTACAGAAAAAAAAAAAATCTATATATATATATATATATATACAATAAACGGAAAAACAAAATTAAAGGATTGTGGAAGGGGGCACACAAATTTATAAAGAAAATCTATCGATTTTTAGCACAAGATTAAAAGAAGTTTCCAACCAATGTTATAGATAAAAAATAAAATATATATACAAATTTATACTGGAAATCTGCCCGGGTTTTAGCACTCTGCCCTATTTTTTGTATATAAAAATTGAAAAATAAAAGTTATTAGGGTGGCATACAAATTTACCAAAGATTTAGCGTTCTACCTTTCTTATCTAAATCTGTTCTGAAGGAATTCAAAACAACAGGATCGAGTTGAAAAAGACCTTTGCTTATGTTGAAGTTATTTGTTAGTTGGATCATGGCAGACTCAAGAATATTTCTATTAACAATGTTGCTAGAGTGAAATAAAACTGAAGCATTATTCCAATCAATACAGTGGAAGTGATCTGTGTTATCCATCTGCGTTTATGGAATCTTGTCTCAACAAGGCAAACCGAACTTTCTATCGCGTCAATAATAACACTCGTACTTTGTCAAAAATATTTTAGTACTTCCATTTTCCCGGGCTTTTTAGGCATTGCTAATGTATTTAAACTTTTGGATATTAATGTAGTATTTTCATATAACAATATTGTGAAAAATATCATAGTAAAAAATAGCCCTACCAATAATTCAGGCATTATCTATAAAATTGGTTGTAAACAATGTGATTCCTTTTACATAGGTCAGACGGGAAAGGATTTGCACACACGTATAAAACAGCATCAATATTCCGTTAGAACAGGACAGTTGTCCAGTGCCCTTTTTGTCCATTTGACAGAGTTATCCCACTGTATTGATTGGAATAATGCTTCAGTTTTATTTCACTCTAGCAACATTGTTAATAGAAATATTCTTGAGTCTGCCATGATCCAACTAACAAATAACTTCAACATAAGCAAAGGTCTTTTTCAACTCGATCCTGTTGTTTTGAATTCCTTCAGAACAGATTTAGATAAGAAAGGTAGAACGCTAAATCTTTGGTAAATTTGTATGCCACCCTAATAACTTTTATTTTTCAATTTTTATATACAAAAAATAGGGCAGAGTGCTAAAACCCGGGCAGATTTCCAGTATAAATTTGTATATATATTTTATTTTTTTATCTATAACATTGGTTGAAAACAATTCTTTTAATCTTGTGCTAAAAATCGATAATTGTACAAATTTTTTTTTTTTATGCAAAAAGAGCAGTGCTAAAACCCGGGCAGATTCCCAGTATAAATTTGTATATATATATTTTTTTTTCTATAACATTGGTTGGAAACAATTCTTTTAATCTTGTGCTAAAAATCGATAAACACTGGTCAACAAAGATTTTTCATCAGAGTAAAATTTGTGGTGGCTGGATAGCATTTCTCACGCTGATTCCAAAACTGCATTCAGATTTTTTCTAGCACGTACAGTTTTCAAGATGAAGGCATATATATAACTACACAGATTTAACCATTTTAAATAGGCAAAATACTAATATTTCAACATTTGATTGTGTTTATTTTATTGTGTTTTTTTAGTTTATTCATCTTATTGATTTCAATTATCTTAATTATACATCTTATGTATTTTAGGTGTGAGCTTTTACGTCTAGCAGCATTGTGATTCAGGCAACAACGCTGTGCTTTGTGTGTCAAAAGATCAGTCCAGTCCAAGAACTTGTTGTGTCAAGTTGGTGTACATTTTTTTTTAATTTATAGTTTGCTCAGGTCAGTCAACATGCCTCGACAATGTAAGAATGACCCCTGAAAGCAGTTCTTTTGCATAATGGTAATATAATGCCATCCATCCCCATTGCCCATTCCGTCCATCTAAAAGAGACATATGACAATATGGATATACTACTTAAGGCAATCAAATACGACAGTCATCGATGGAATGTTTGTGGAGATCTAAAGGTTATAGGAATGCTTATGGGTATGCAGTCAGGATTCACAAAATTTTGTTGTTTCCTTTGCCTGTGGGACAGTCGCGCCACTATAGAACATTACACCAAAAGTGACTGGCCACTTAGGTATACATATGTCCCAGGGATAAGCAATGTCCAGTCTGTCCCTTTAGTGATCCCCAAAAGATCTATCTGCCACCTCTTCACATTAAACTTGGTTTAATGAAGAATTTTGTTAAAGCAATGGGTAAAGTCAATTCTGAAGGGTTCCAATACCTTTCAAGGAAATTTCCGAAGGTTACTGCAGCAAAATTGAAGGAAGGAATTTTTGTTGGGCCACAAATAAGGGAGGTTTTGAATGACACTGAATTTGAAAAAGTCCTAAGTCCGCTGGAATTGAAGGCTTGGCTGGCGTTCAAATGGATATGTGAAAACTTTCTTGGAAGCAACAAGTCACCTGCGTATAAGGATGGAGTCAAGAACCTCCTTGATGCCTTCAAAGAAATGGAGTGTCGAATGTCGTTAAAAATTCACTTCCTGCATTCCCACTTAGATTTCTTTCCTGAAAACCTTGGTGCAGTGAGTGACGAGCAAGGAGAGCGCTTCCATCAAGATATTCAGATGATGGAGAAGCGCTACCAAGGATATTGGAATGAAAGCATGATGGCGGACCATTGTTGGATGCTGTATCGTGACAATCCAGGCCAAATTTACAAAAGGAAATCACACTCACAGCGCTTTTAATAAAATAATGTATATATTCTTTATTTATAAGTACATTGAATAAAGTATATGATGTATTTGTTGTTTAGCATTCCTAAGTGTGATCTATACATCCATAAATTTTCTTATAGCAATATCAAAAACTTAAATACAAAAACCAGTGTATCTATATAACTCTACGTGCTAGAAAAAAAATAAAACCAGATTCGGAATCAGCGCGAAACATGCATTAAGAAAAGTGTGATCATATTTGTGATGAGAAAAAAAGTTTCATTTTGTTGGCCAGTGTAATTGTTCAATTTTTTTTTTTTATACAAAAAGAGCAGTGCTAAAACCCGGGCAGATTTCCAGTATAAATTTGTATATATATATATATATATTTTTTTTTTTATCTATAACATTGGTTGGAAACAATTCTTTTAATCTTGTGCTAAAAATCGATAGATTTTCCTTATAAATTTGTGTGCCCCTTCCACATCCTTTAATTTTGGTTTTTCCGTTTATTGTATATATATATATAGAGATTTTTTTTTTTCTGTAACCTATATATAGGTTGTAACTCTTTACGTACTTCAGTGTTCCTGAGGATGTCATTAGACGAAAGCGCTTGAGCACCATCTGTGTTTCCTTTCCTTCGTGGTTTTATTCTATACAGTATATATATTACAGTATATATATATTCTATATATATATATATATATATATATATATATATATATATATATAATTCACTGGCGACGGAACGGATCAGGCAGGTCAGGCTGAGCCTGACCTGTTATTTCTCCTGCTAGGGACTTAAAAAACTAACAATACACAATCACATCTCTTGTCAAGTTGTCAGGCTAAAAATTTCCATCTATCCTTCTATCATCTAAACCCTATTTCCCCAGTGAGGGTGGGAGAGAGACGCGGGAAGAGAGGGAAGATATGTGGATAAAAATTTTGAGTCAGATATCTTTACTTTATAAAACGTGTTATAATGACCATGTTAGGATTTATAAATAAGGTTATATAGCTATTTACACTGTGACTGTACATAAAGTTAATTATTACTGTATTATTAAGCCTTGTCCAAACTTGCTATGTAACACGTGTTATTAACAATGTTATGTAACATGTTCGAGAATATTTAGTGAAATTTCATGTTGTATAACAAAAAATCAAGGTTTATAACATGTTAGATGTTATCCGTTGAAGTCGGAAAGATCAAAGGATGTTACATAACTTGTTATCTAACATGTTATAATTGCATCCAGACGCAGATTGTTCATAACCTTTTGTTTATCCTTTCAGTTTGCTCCAGTCAGCTGAGAGGTGAGCATCAGAGATTTGACATTTCAGTATCGACTAGTGTGCTTAATAACATTTACGTAGTGTCGACGTCATTGTTAGATAATATTTTGTTATGTAACATTTTATATAACTTGTTAGCAACATTGATATATAACATTTAGTAGTATGGACGCAAAAGGTTAGAGTGCAAAGCAATTGCAAATGTTGATCAGTGTTGCAAAGGGAGGAGAGGGAATGTTGCAAGAGGTTATGTACCAATGGGGAGGGGTTTTGCAAAAAGTCAATGCTGCAAAGGGGGAGGGGGTTATGCAACAAGGGGAGGGGTTATCCCCCAAGCTGTAATTAAGGGGAGGGTATGCAACAAGGGGGAGGGGTTATCCCCCAAGCTGCAATTAAGGGGGAGGGGTTATACCCCAAGCTGCAATTAAGGGGAGGGGAACTCCCCCAGCAAACTGGGGAGTCCAACTAACCTCTTTGGGGGAGAAAATGGGACGGCCTCACCCCTCAAAGGGGCATATCTAACCTAAGGGAGAGAGGAGGAGAGAGAGGAAGGAAGCATCCAGCTTCTGCGAGAGGCAGAAGTTCAATGAGAGATCATGGTAGCAACACTTGACTTAGAACTCTAAATCCGCCAGTTGGTGTAGAAGCCAGTTGGCTTAATCCGCCAGGTGGCTTAGAAGGCTTAATCTGGCAGGAAAATGAGACAGTGAATTTTATTATACGATGAAGGTGTCCTTTGAAAGTGAAATTTTATTACACGCTTGTTTCTGATAACTTAGAAATTTATAAAAAGTTCTAGAGGTAGGGTTTTAGAATTACCAAAACTTTAAAGAATTGCCTGCGGTCATCCCGGGTTCGAGACCCGTTGCTGACAGAGGTGCGCAACACACACACGCACACACATGCACACACACAACCACACACACATACACACACACACACACAGCACGATTTCCCCATACGAAAACACCCCACCTATGAAATGTTGTTTATTAGAGCGATCATCAAACTAAGGCAAATAGCTGGTGCTTCAATTAAGCTTTATTATTATGAACGGGTCACAGAAATTTCCTACACAATCTGAAACAATGAACTGAATAACTTTTATCCTCATCTATATATATATTATTAAGAATTAATATTATATTTAAAAAAACTCGTCAGCACTGCCCCATACAAGATACTTTACGCTTCCAGCCATTATTAAAAATTAATGAAAAAATCTTAAAACGCATATCTTAAGCTTGTCCACGGAATTTTATTTCTAATTCTCCGAACGAAACTTTAAACCGACAAGAATTGCCCCGAAATCCAAATTTATTTTCGAATGTCACTCAACTCCTTCATATTTCCTTTTCTGATTACCCCGACGGTGGTACAGGTAAGGTAATAAAACAGATGTTTATCATACAGCCGTTTTCCCCATCTCTGCCAATTAATTTTTAAAAATTATTTTAGGTAGTTGTAAAACCCTTCATATATATATAATATATATTAATATATATATATATATATTGCCACAGTTGAGGTAATAAAATGGATATTTATCATGCGCCAATCTCTCGACACCATAAATTTTAAGGGACTAATGCAACACTACCCCTTCCATTTCTGTTAATTATTTTTAAATTATTTCCCAGTTTTAAATGATTGTAAAATCCTTCATATATATATCAGTAAAGGTAGTAAATGGATGGTTAATATACGGTCAAATTTCCCTTCGCCCACCCATCTCATCGGCGCCTCAGAAAAACAAGTTTTATTTTTCAAACAAAACGCTCTCTCTCTCTCTCTACGAATCTGTTTCATTTCTGGAAGAAATCTATGGAATGGGTAAGTTATATTTGACACGCCCCAGAATTCACGGCTCAGCCAATTACAGCCCAGTGGGCGGAGCCTTAGAACGGCCACAGGACCTCTGGTTGGTGGGTAGTCGCGCTTACACGTTATGCGCCACCCAAATTTCACCGATAGCCAATAGGGAACTCGTGATTTGGCTATTGGGGTATTTACAATTAGGATCGCGTATGTAAAAGGGGGCATTTTCATTTGGATTCCACAACAGTTGTATTTATCAAAGAATAACCACAGAGATATATCGCCATGAGCCAATCACAACAGCTTTACAGCTCCCCGCAGTTGTTTGAAGAAGGGGACCTCTATGCAGGGGCTACACTCCACATTTTCGGAGAGACTGACCGGAATGATCTTCTCTCCACATAAAGCATTGCAGAAATTTGTGACGAAGTGCAAGAATCGACCGTTGAAAACAACATTGAAATGTAAGTAATTAATTTAATTTGTGATTCGGGCTATATACATCGTTTCATTCAGTACCTGTGTTAGTTAATTTATAAAAAGCCATAATTAATGCGTTTTGAAAAACTAGTTTGTAATTTAAGCGGAAGGCCGGGCTATGTATATACAGGGTGTTTCAGGAGGAAAGGTCTATACTTTGGGAAGTGATAGTATCGGTCATTGTGAGAAAAAAGTTCATATGAACATGTGCCTAATTCTGTATGGTTACGGAGATAGAGCTGTTTGAATCTGATGCGCGCGCAGTTCTTCCTCCCCCCGCGGTGGTCCCATTCAATGTCTACCAAGGTCTCCAGACCTCTCTCAGTTAGATTATTGTTTTGGGGTGGATGAAAAGTCAAGTTTACAAAAGAAAAGTGGATACACGAGACGAATTGCTCGCACGCATTTTGGATGCTGCTGCCCGCATAAAGGCGATCTTCGCACACGAGTTGCAAAGTGCATTGAGGTTGACGGTGGGATTTTCGAAAACGTATTGTAAACTGTAACAAATTTGTCATTTCTGTATCTGATACCATTCAAAATGGCAATGTTTAAACATTAAATGTTAGAAACAGTAATTGGTTTCTCTTTCTTGATTACCATTAAAAATGCTTTTGTATTTATAGATTCAAACAGCTCTATCTCCGTAACCATTCCGAATTAGACACATGTTCATATGAACTTTTTTCTCACAATGACCGATACTATCACCTCCCGAAGTATTGACCTTTCCTCCTGAAACACCCTGTATATCGTTTCATTCAGTGCCCGTGTTAGTTAATTAATAAAAAGCCACAATAAAACGAAGTGAAAGGATATCTGCCCAGGGTTCGAGACCCGGTGCCGACAGACGATACGTAGCACACCCAGCTAATCTTCCTTCTTGATAACGTCATTTAGACAGTGAATTTTATTATACAATGATGTCCTTTGAAAGTGAAATTTTATTACACGTTTGTTTCTCATAACTTAAAAATTTAGAGAAAGTTCTACAGGTAGGGTTTTAGAATTACCAAACCTTTACAGAATTGCCTGCGGTCCCGAGTTCGAGACCCGGTGCTGAACAGACGGTGCGTAGCAAACCCAGCTAAACTTCGTTTTGACCCGATTAGGCTGGTTGCATGCTGTTTATTATCTGTTCCTTCGTGGCTATTTCTTCATATATATATATATATATATATATATATATATATATATATATATGGAGTGGAAGTGATAATACATTTTCAACTCGTTACATTTTGTTGTAAAATGTTCCATAGCGGGTATCATCAATTATAGATTAGCATGCATTAGTACTGAGCTAGGAAGGGACTCAGTGCGTAGCACACCCAGCTAATCTTACTTTGAGCCCAGTTAGGATATCTGCTTTCTGTTTATTATTTGATCCCGGCACCCTAATCGACATTTTATCTTATTGTAACTGTCTCTTCATATATATATATATATATAATATATATATATATATATATATATGGAAGTATGTGCTAACAACCGGTCCCGGGCGCGTTACCCGGTGCTGGCAGATGATGCGTAGCACATCCAGCTAATCTTACTTTTGAGTCCAGTTAGGACTAGGACATCTGCTTTGTGATTATTATTTGCCCTGGGTGCCCTAATCGGCATTTTCTCTTATTGTAACTCTCTGTTCCCATATATGTGTGTGTGTGTGTGTATGTATATATATATAGATGTATGTGTTAATAACCCTGTCCCGGGCTCGTTACCTGGTGCTGGCTGATGATATGTAGTACACCCAGCTAATCTTCCTTTTGAGCTGTAAATTAGTGTACTTGTAACACCTTGCAGCTCTCTCTCTCTCTCTCTCTCTCTCTCTCTTCATATATATATATATAATATATATATATATATATATATATATATATATATACACCTCACCTCTGTTGTATTTTGGTGAAAAACAATAGGTTCTTAGTTATTGTCCATTTTGTGTCGCCTTCATGATTATTTCGGCATATATATATATATATATATATATATATATATATATATATATATATATATATATATATATATATATATATATGGTTTGGTTGTAATAATACATTTCTACTAAAATTTTATCGTAAATGTTTCATTAGCGGGTATCCTCAATTATAGCCTAGTTTGCATTAGTACTGAGCATTTCTGAATACAAATCGATTCATGAAAAAATGGACTTCAATTAAAAAAGATTCGGTATGAACTAATCATGTTAATTTCTCCTTAAAGGACCGATGCGGAACTTGATCGTGTTATAGCTTTTTCGCGACAGCTATGATGAAAGGCGTATAAACGATGGCGGTTTGGAGGGTTACCGCGCAGCCAACCCAATGACCTGAATACCGAGGTCGAGGTATTGCTCACATCCGGTCCAACGAATGCCAGGTCATCGAGGAACGAATGAAAGTTTTTGTGGTTGAGAACAAAACCCATGTATTTTCATTCAATTTATGTTTTAGTACAATTCGGCTTACAGAACTAGCGTCCATTAAATAAGACTAACATTAATGGAGACAATTTACAGTTACAATTATATATAAATAGTGAAACTTTACACAATATAGTTACAATTATCCGGTTATTCACAGAAAGCATTTAAACGTTGATCGTGGTTGCGGCTTTATAGCAATAGTCTTAGCTCATTGTTCACTATGCAAAATACAATCGCGTATAATATCTGGCTGCCTACGGTTGTGCAACGTGCCCATAAACTGGCTTCAGATTGTAAGGTTGAGTTTAAGTGTAATATAGGTCATGAAGAGCTGAGAAGGGTAGAGCAGGAAATGAATGTTCGTATAGTTGTATTTGGAATGGATGATCGTCGTAGGACTGTGTATGTTTTTAAAAGCTGTGTGAGAGATCGCTCGAGACCTCTACTTATTTTAGGATTGTCAGGAACATCGTATCTCCCCATCCGTAATATAAGGACTCTCTACGCTAGTTGTGAAAAAGTAAAAATATGGTAGGCATCATGATTTGTGTAAGGGATGTCTCGAGTTTGCTGATGATATAGTGAAACATTGTAAGGAATGCTACATGGTATGTGAGCAGTGTAAAATCCCCAAATGTGAAAGTCATGTAGTTGAAGCTGAGAAGAGGGACTGTAATGTGTGTAGACGTACATTTTTCAATAATAAATGCTTTGATCTCCATAAATCAATTGGCACTTGCAGGAAAATGAGGATTTGTAAGTGCGGTATGTTTCACATGATGGATAATTGGGGGAATTTCAAACATAAAAGTGATGAAATTCTGTTCTACATGCAATGAGAAATATAAGGCGGACGGAGTAAAGTATGTATGTTATATGAAAGATGCTAAGCCTAAAAATAGCCCTTGTATAACTGTGTACTACGATATAGAAACATACACGAACGCTGAAACCAAAGAGGTTATTCCACATTTACTTGTAAGCCAGACTATCTGTGATGAGTGCATGGAGATCAAGTGTGATGAGTGTCACAAATGTGGTAAACGGACAAACGTTTTTAAAACGAATGCACACGACAGCCCTGTGAAACTCTGTATCCGATATTGTCAAGTTGGCGGACAAGTTAAAAAAAATTACTGAGTATATTTTTGCCCATAACGGAGCAAAATTTGACACAGTTCCTTTATAAGGAGTTGCTTGAACACGAGTCATCTGAGATATTTACAGGTGATCCCTTGTAAAGAGGCAACAAACTAATACAGATGCAGATAAGAGGTAATGTTCAGTTTAAAGATACCTTATTATTCACACCTTGTAAATTAGCAAAGCTACCCAAGGTGATGGGCGTAGCCGGTGAAGTTTCAAAAGGATATTTCCCTTAAACATTCCTCACTAACGAAACTTTAAATTACGTAGGACAACCTCCGCCCAAACATTACTTTAACTACACCAACATGAGTGATAGTGAACGTGAAGATTTTGACCGCTACTACAACATTTTTAATGAAGCTAGTCCATACAATATAGCTGATGAATGTGAACGTTATTGCATGAATGATGTGCGCGTGCTTAATGTATATTTCCAGGCCTTTAGGAGGATGTACATAGCCCGTTTCAAATGCGATCCGTTGCAAGTCGCAACCACGATCGCCTCATTATATTTTACTGTGTTCAAGAATAACTTCATGCCTAAAAACACCTTAGCCGTCATTCACAGAAACAATCGCCGCAGTTATGGACACAAGGCTATTTACTGGCTCATACACATACAGCAACAGACAGGTGTATCCATAAAGCATGCCCGCAACACGGGAGAAGTAGCCATTAAGGTCAATTGTCGTGTTTTTTGGGTTGATGGTCACCGTACCACTGGTGAGAAAACTGTGTGCTCCTTTAATGGTTGTTGGTGGCATAGATGCCCACGTCCTGAGTGTGGAATCGTGCAAGATATCCACGGTAAATCTCCTGCCGACAGTCTTGCATGGACCCGCACCTGCGATCAGCTTATAGGCTCCCAGTTCACTCACAAGATCTTGTGGGAGCATGAGGATGATGCACGGATGGAAACGGACGGCGAGTACCTTGAAGTACTAAGGGCCATCAAGCATTCGATGGTGTTGGATCCTCTCAAATGCGGCGATAGCTTGTTCGGAGGGTGTACAAACCCATTCAAGCTATACTCTCCACTTACGGAGGGCGTGAAACTCCATTGATATGACTTCTGTTTTTTATATCTCTACGTGATGAAGAACAATCCCTACCCCTTAGATGCCCCTGAAAAACTGCTGGGCCCTGCCATGCCAACCATCGAGGAGTTCTCTGCTAACTTGAGTGACCGCTACTTTGGTCTCTCTTTCGTAGACGTGCTCCCCGTCGCGAGTTATGGATGCCGATCTTACCCGTCGTTATGGATCACAAGCTCATGTTTCCTCTGTGCGTGAAGTGCGCAGAGGAGAAAACGGAATTGTAATCATACAACCAACCAGCGTAAGATCAGAGGTGTATATAGAAGGCCTGAGCTGGACCTAACCGTTCGACATGGTTACAGAATATTGAAGATACATGAGTTGTGGAGGTTTCAGAAGCTACCCAACCTTTTCACGCAATATATAAACACTTTTTTGAAGGATAAGGTAGAAGCATTGGGGCATCCGCGAGGAGATGATACCGAAGATGATAAAACGGCTTATATTCAGCGTTACCGTGCCCGTGAAGGTATACAGCTTGACCTTTTCCAAATTGTTAAGAATCCTGGCAAGCGCTTTAGTGCAAAGTTGTGTCTAAACAGTCTTTGGGGAAAATTTGCACAGAATACTGGCAAAGGAAACGTTCATTTGGTACAAAGTTATAGTGAAGTCTGGGATTATGCCAACGCTCCCGATAAAGAAGTTATAGAGATCGTGAATGTAGGTAATACTTACATAATAAAGTACAACATTACCGAACTGGCCACAGATACCTCACGGGTTACAAACATACCTGTAGCCAGTTTCACAACGGCCTACGCCCACATCAAGTTTTGGGGACTATTGCACTCTCTTGGGCGGAGGGTGCTGTACGCTGACACAGATAGCCTAATATTCACAGAGAGGGAGGGTGAATACATGCCTCCTACTGGGGAATTCCTCGGAGAGTTAACTGGCGAGATCAAGGATGAGTATGGTGATGGTCCATACGCTGACTCGTTTGTATCAACAGGACCAAAAACTTATTGGGTACGGGTGAGGGTGGGGAGGATATGAAATATATCGTGAAGGCTAAGGGTATCACGCTTAAGTATGCGAACCGACGAGTCGTTAACTTTGACTCGTTGAAGGATCTAGTGTGCTTGCAAGATGAGGACAATCACCCACCCCAACTGACTGTGGGGACCCACAATTTTCGGGCGCAGAAACTGGGGTGTGTGAAGGAACTTAGGGGCACGAATGTATGCCGTAACACCTATAGGAAACATTACCAAGTGTCTGGTGCCTATGACACCGTACCCTTTGAATACCTTAATCCTCGATTGTTTATATATATATATATATATATATATATATATGTGTGTGTGTGTGTGTGTGTGTGTGTGTGTGCATTGTTAACGGTATGTTTATTTATTACATATATTTGTTTCAATTAGGGTTTCATTTTCCCTTTTGTGTGCGTGCGTGTGTACAATCCTAAGCTCCGCCCACTGTGAGCTCGGTTACGTAACTCCTGCTACTACCTGGATATATCTCTACCTAGACATGCTCAGTTGATCTCTGCAAGCCCTGGAGCTCAGACATGTATTTTCTCACGTAGACGAAAAATAGCGATGGCGACTTTTGATATTGCGTGTTCGACGTTTATGAAGTGGTATTCGGTAAAGTCGGAAGATGTGGTGAATACTGAAAGACGACCTACCCCACCCTCCTTTGAGACTTTTAAGGCTACATTGAATCGCGCGAAGGAACAAGATGTTAGAATACCCTATGGATATTCTGGCGAGAGCATTGCCGGATTTCGCGGCACAAACGATGTAATGGACTACGTTGTAGGGCTAAGCTGTATAAAAGTGTACATATTCCGTGAAGTGAAAAAGACAACGCGTGCAGAAGAGAAGCAACAGATATGGGTAATGAGTCTTGTTGATGAGTGGTAAGACAGGCGGCATTATGTCATGCTACACCATACTGAGTACGCATACCCTGCGGCTGAGAATGTAAACCTTGTCATCATGGACAAGCTAAAGTACTTTTACCACTACATTCATATATATCATGACGAGGTTCGCAGTGAGGTTGTGGCTAAAGGCCTGTGTGAGTTTTTAATAGAGTTTAGAGACGAGTATCGATTGATAAACTAAAAGGATAAATACGGTCACATGTTTCTCTCAAATAGTGCACCGGATTGTTAATGAATGGAGAACGTCTAGTGCGCATAAAACATTGAAACTGAAAATACCCCATGTGTCGGAAAATTGCCCGATATAATGGGTACAAGTACTCGCGTGATTCATGCTAGAACAAATCCGTACACGATTCAACAACTTATGGTGTGACTCGCTCCCCCGTCGATCCTGCCCGCCCACCCGTGGCTCATAGTCATCTCAGAGCTTGAGCCGACTGGACGTGCACTCCTTGAATACGATGGAAATTCCTTTGAGAAGTATTCTCAATGCCGCGTACGATGTGTCCGTGACGAAGTCATTGCGCGTGTTCAGGCGTGAAACGGGTACCATTAACTATGTACTTGAAACGACTTGTAGACAGGCAAAATCTGGTAAACGTAATGTTATTTATTTAAGTGTTGAGTAGATGAATAGAGTCTTTGTGATAGTTGAGAAGTGGGGTGAGAATCGTTATAAAATACCTGCAGGTGTAGGTAGAAGAAGAGAACAGATTAGTGATGCCCCCTCATATGCCATTGTTTGTACGTTGTGTATAAATAACGATCAGCCATGTATTGATATACGACTGATGTGGAAGAATGTTCCTGATAATAACGTTCTTGTCCCTACGCGAAACCGTTTCATCCTCGACAGAATGTTTGAAATCGTCGGATTCCGCAAGCTGAAGCCTATATTAGACGCGCGTGTTAAGGATATGATTTATTTTGAAACGGTTCATGAATACGCATACACCGCTCTGCTCGACGGGTTTATCGAATGTAGGAATGAACAAGGCGAGAGTGTTCTAGAGCTGGATGTTTATTTAAAAGGTTTAGACTCTTCGAAATATCATGAACTTTAGTACAAAGGACTTGAGCGGTACAGGGCAAAGCTCGCCTACACCGTTCACCCTGAAGAATTGCACCTCTATATAATGAGCAGCTGTCGTTACGACTTAGAAGATTATTTCAATTGTCGCAATGCGTTGTGAAGAAGAGTTCACGATTGAAAAGCTCGGATCGGTAAGAAAAAACCCTCGATTGGGAAGGAGTGTTTATAAACTTGAATTTAATAATGATGTGGTGCCTTAAGATGACCTCTTTGTGCGTGCTTTTGAATATATTCTAGCCGTGTTTAAAGATAACTTGCCAACCGAATGTAAAGTGGGCACAAAAATAGTATTGAATTATAAGAAGGTCATTTACATCGAGTATAGGCGCCCGCACAGCTTGAGCGGTGAAATAATGTTAAATCATATTTACTGCGTAGTGCAAAGCAATAATGATGTGAATGTAGACTCGATTACGTGCGAGTTTAGTGTTTCTAGTTCAGCGCAGTAGAACATAAAATATTTTGATGTATATTTATTTTCAATATATTTATTTATTTATTTAATATATTTGTGTGTGTGTGTATATATATATATATATATATATATACTGTATATATATATATATATATTTTTTTTTTATTTTTTTATTTTTTAAGTTCGGGAAGAACCGATTCGCCTCTATTTAAAAGGGCATATCTCGGCGGAAAAACAAAGAAAAAGTGAGAGGAAAGACAGAGGAAAAAGAAAGGGTGGAGGGGACAGTCGAAGTGGAAAAAGACCAAGGATGACAAGGACTGCAGGGTCGAGCCCCATCATCCTTGGGTGCTAGGGCCGGGAGGGCGCACGTGAAACCTCCAGGAACAAGCACGTACAAACGAGCACAAAGAGCACTCAAGAGCACGAGCTTAGAACCCCCTTGCGGGGATATATATATATATATATAATATATATATATATATATATATATATATATATTATTTTTCCTGTACTAATATATTCATGATTATACTCCATCGTTTTGTATTATATTATTTTTATTTTATTTTTTATTATGTGTGTATATATATATATATATATATATATATACACTCGATCGTTCGTATTTCTTATATTATTATCAATTTTTATTGTATATATTCCTCGTTTGTATAGGATTGTGTATTTATTTTCTATATATTTCGTGAAATTGAATCCAATAATTCGTCTAAATAAACAGAATGATGTAATGGTGTTTTCTTTAATTCTTTTGGTTGTATATATAAACACTATTATTAGTTAATTATATGTATACCAAATGGCTGGTTAAGCACTCTAAACCGACTGACGGATTTATAAGCCAACTGTCAAGAATATCTGAATAGCGCAATCTGGCAGCTGAAAAGTTAATTAATATATACACATACACCTGCCTTCTAGGTCTTCTATGTCAACTGGCGGGTTAAGCCAACTGGCGGATTATGCCAACTGGCGGATTTCTAAGCCAACTGTCAAGAATATATGCTTTAATTAAATAAATAGCGCAATCTGGCAACTCAACCCTAATAATGTACACCTGAACAAGCCATTTACGCCCTCTAAGCCAGATTAAGCCTTCTAGGCCAACTGGCAGATTTCTAAGCCAACTGTGAAGAATATATGCTTTAATTAAATAAATAGCGCAATCTGGCAACTCAACCCTAATAATGTACACCTGAACAAACCATTTACGCCTTCTAAGCCAGATTAAGCCTTCTAAGCCTACTGGCTTCTACGCCAACTGGCGGATTTAGAGTTCTAAGTCAAGTGTTGCTACCATGATCTCTCATTGAGCTTCTACCTCTCGCAGAAGCTGGATGCTCTCCTCCTCTCTCTCCTCCTCCTCTCTCTCTTACGTTAGGTATGCCCCTTTGGGGGGTGAGGCCATCCCACCTTCTCCCCCAAAGAGATTGGAGCTTGGGGGATAACCCTTCCCTCTTGTTGCATAACCCCCTCCCCCATTTGTAGCATTGACTTGTTGCAAGACCCCTCCCCCTGTTGCACAGCCTCTCGCAACATCCTCCTACCCCCTTTGCAACATTGATCAACATTTGCGATTGCATTGCACTCTAACCTTTTGCGCCCATACTACTCATGTTACCAGTGTGGACAAGGCTTTATGCATATTCTCAAATAACAAAGCCTTACAACTCACATAAAAATGCACAATTCCACGTCTTGTCAGGCAAACAGTCTTAAGCCTGACGTCTGTCTTTGAAACATGTTGTGATGTAAATCTTATGATTTATTTATAATTAGTGATGCACCAATTAATCGGCATCGGCTATATCGGCCAACTTTTTGCCATCGGCATCGGCACCGGCTTCGGCCAAATTTGGCCGATGATGTGGCTGATTATATTTGTTTGATTTTTAAATATAAATAGTTTAATGTGGGCGGATCGGATGGCTATAAGGGTTGATGAGGAGGCTATTATAAAAAAATAAAAAAGTTAAAAATATTGTATAATAAACACACTTGTTAGATTTGTGTATATATTCATGACCTTTGTTGAAAGATAGCTAAGGGGTACCTACTGTATTATTGCACCATACATAAAATTATTATTTTCACCTTTCTCTATGAAAAGGTGAAAAACGAGAAAACGAAACAAAGATGTCATAAATTAGTTGTAATGAAGGTTTCATGTAAAAACGATATTCTTTGAGTAAAATGAGCAAATAACTGAATTAATCAGAACTTCAGTAGGCCTATTAGGTGTTCCCTGTTCCTCTAGTTTTTTATTCAAAGTTTTGAAACAAAATTCCAGTTAAAACGAAAAATTCAGACTCAAAATCAGGTTTCAGCTATTATGATGTTATTACTCCATTATAATAACTAATTTATTAATCTACTGTACACTAGGTAGGGGAGACCGGGGCTAGTTGGCGCATTTTTTTACATCTTCATTTAAGGAGCTTAAAAAAACATAGAAATCAACTTTTTATTACATATTTGATTAACTGAAAGACGTATCTACATTTTGATGTAAAAAAATAAGTTTTCTTTCTTAAATCAAGAACAGTGTCCTTTCCAAAAAAAACTATCAACATGAGCCAACGTGCCCCATGTATGGGGCATGTTGGCACACAGTCTGGGGCAAGTTGGCTCATACAATATTCTGGTAACATAATTAGTATCTCATTGTAGAATTGAACAAATATGATCCGTGTAACTTTTTTAAAGAATGCTAAGGCAAAAGTGAATTAAAATATATCTTTTTTAAGCAATAGAATGTTGCCAAAGTTCATCATTTAAAAAAAATTCCATAAAATGGCATATAGGTAGTTGTTATTCTCATCCCAAAATTGTTTACATGCAATAAACATACAAAGATGATTAGCAATAAATTTAAACAAAATCACTACCAATCTTCAGATGAATCACAATTATCGCAGATAAAGAACAAATCCTTATTAGTGCAATCTTCTTGTGCCCACATGTTACAAACTCTACACTGTATCCACACTTCTCGTGTCCTGCTGTTTGAATAATGTTCTGTGCAAACCAAACAGAAAGCTTCTTCATCTGAGCTTTCTACATACAAGCTACAGTGCTTTGCTACTTTTTTTTACTTCACTGAGTCTTTTTTCTTCTTCGTGAACTCAGGAACCAATTGTTTTCTAGCCCTAGGCCTATTTGTTTTTGCTTTTGACTTCCTCTCTTCCAACAACTTTTTTATCAGTGTATCAGTCAGTATGGCAGAGCAACGTTTCCTCTTGTTTGTTCCAGTAGGCCCACCCTTTCTTGGACCTGCTTTAGGTAATGGTCTCAGTACTTCAGGTGTTAAACTTTTCTTTTCACAGGCTCCTGATGTAGATAGTGTCGAAACTGTCTTACGAAGTAATGGTTCATTTTCCTCATCTACTTTTGCAACATCTTCGTTGGTAGTAGATGCAACTTGGACTGATGCATCATAAACTTGTGATCCCTGGTCCTGACTTGGTCCTTGCATGATATGAGTCGAATTTTCATTTGGTTGAGCAGTGGTTTGACTGCTTGCTGGCACTTGAATTTCGATCGACTGGATTATCTGTCTGAGGTCTATCTGTAACAAATGCATCCATAAAGGCAGAGTCTGGGAATATATCCCTGTTAAAGGGCGAGATTCCTGCAGCCTTAAACCCGGCTGTGATGTTATTGGGAGTCATAGCAAGTGGTAAAGCAATGGACACTATGCCTGGAATATCATAGATGGTCATGGTGGAACCTGGATGACTGGTCATCCAAGAGTCACATGCAATGTTGACAAACTTTTTAAAGGGTCCATAGACACTCACATCGAGTGGCTGCAGTCTGTGTGAACAGTGCGGTGGGAAAGAGAGAACTGTGATGCCATGGTCTTTACAGAAATCAAGGCCATCTATGGACAAGTGAGAGTCATGATTGTCTAATAATAAAAGAACAGGACTATCTTTGGAGCATTTACAGTATCTGACAAAATGTTTAAGAAATTCTAAAAAATGTCTCCATCATCCATCCTGATGGATTAGCACCTCCAGAACTACCAACAGGGGCAGTTGTAAGAAAATTATCACAAAAATGAACTCTAGGGAAGATCAGAAAAGGAGGAATAGAGTTACCGGTGGCTGAGACTGCTATAGCTAATGTTACAAGAACTCTCTCAGCCGAAGTAATTTGTCCAACTTGCTTGAAACCTCTGCGAGCAACAACTCTATTGGGTTTTTGAACTGTTGTTATTCCCATTTCATCCATATTCCAACTGTCACTAGGACTTAACTTCAAGCGATCAAGAACTGTTTGAAGATTATCAAAAAACATGCTAACATTTGTTCTGTTGAAACTTGTTGCTCTGGAAAGACTGGTGGCTTCTGGGGATCTTATAGATAGGTCTTTGTTTCTTTCTTTTCAAAAAACTAGTGAACCAGTCTGGGCCTGCCATCTCATTCTGATTTCATGAGGGAGGGAAAGTATTACCTGCACCTTTAGCTTATTGGTAGGCTAACTTTCTCACTTCCTTTATAGACAAACCATAATATATATCTGATGCTATTTTAATATATGTTGAAAGCAGTTTCTCTTGTTCGCCTGAAAACACTTGCCTAACTGCAATGTAGCCTATCTTGCGAGTTAAACTGTCATCACTCATTAGTTCTTCATTTGTTATCTTTTGGCAATATCTAGTCAAAGTGCGAGATGGAATGCCGAAGACCTTTGCGACCCCTCGTATTGATTTATGTTCACATTTTACGAGTTTAGCAGCCTTCAACATCACATCAGGAGGAGTAGAACCTCGTCCAGTTTTTTGTTTATATGTCCTCACCATATCTGAAAAGTGAAAACAATATATATATATACATATATATATACACACTCGTATATAACTTTATAAATAAGGTAAGCTTTACTAGCCTACTTAAAACACGCAAAAATCAACTTAATGTTTAAACATTATTTATGGTATCATATGGGGCACGTTGGCACAGCGCCACCTTACCCCATTCCTGTTGTGCCAACTTGCCCCAACCTTGCTGAGGTCAGTAAAATGGCGTATACGGCCTTACTAAATGCTTATATTTTTCTGCTTTCAGGGAATTTAATCCTTACATTCTAAGGGATATTTCAATCATAAATACAAAGTAATTCACAACTATCTACTATATTTCATGCCATACAGTATTCAAACATTAAAAACTACTCACCAGTTGTATATTTTGAAAATTCATCAACAATTCAGTGATCATACACTCTCACTCGGCAATGTTTTGTGGGTGACTGAGGTCCTGCATGGCGATCACGTGTTATGAGTCTCAGTGTCATTTAGCGGCCAGTTTTGGAATTAATTCATCTGCGCCAACTTACCCCTGTAGCCAACTAGCCCCAGTCTCCCCTACTGCAGATGGTAAGCTGGCTAGAGAGGGATATATAAAAAATTAATAATTTGATACCAACATAACAAGAAATCTTCAAAAATTTTAAGTTTTTGTTTATTAAATAATCGGCATCGGCTTCGGCCAATTTGCTAGTCATCGGCATCGGCTTCGGCTTCAGCTAAAATTTGCCATCGGTGCATCACTATTTATAATGTTATAAAGTCATTTGGATATTCACTATACGTAAAATTAATTATTATTTTAATTGATTTATTACTTTGTATCTACCGAATAAAGTAAATCCTCGATATAACGGAACTCGATATAACGGAGAAGCAATTTAACGGAAGGATTTTTCTCCGTTACTGAGTGATCAATTTAGCGAACTAGTTCGTTAAATCAGAATAGTGCTCCGTAAAAAGGAGGGACGGACGCGCACGTGTTTTCGTGAGTTCATGTTTTGTTTACATGTGGCCAGTCTGTACCCTGTCCCTTCGCCGCTGTGTTGCATTGCTGCTCACTGTGTTTGTGCCTGTGTTTGTGTTTAACTGTGTTTTTATAATCATGCCGAAAGTATCTCAGAGAACAAGTGGTGGTGAGAAGGTGAAAAGAGTGCGTTTAACTATTGCGCAAAAGTTAGAGATAACTGAAAAGCTTGAGAAAGGAGCGTCAGTGGCTGCTGTGATGGCAGAGTATAACATTAGAAAAACACAAGTTTACCAACTGAAAGGTGATAAGCAGCACCTTAAGAGCTATAGGCTGCGGCATGAGACGAGTGCTAGTGCTGGTGACAAAAATAAGGCTCTCGAAAAAAGTCATTAAAGAAGCCATCACATCAAGACCCGGACGACGCCATGTACAACTGGTACAAATAGCAAAGGGCTCAAGGGCTGCCGGTTCGAGGTCTAGAGCTCCAGTCAGCTGGATTAAGGTTTTCAGAAAAAATAAATATTGAAAATTTTCATGCTAGCACTGGCTGAGTGACTAGGTTTTGTGCCCGGCACAATATTACGGACCGTAAGATTGTCGGCGAAAGATGCAGTGCTGATACCGCCAGTGTTGCTCCCTTCGTAGAAGAGATGAAGGTGCTGAGGATAGAAACGAATCTGCAGGACTTCCAAAGAGGCCAATGGCATTACGCCCCTTCATGAGCAGTCTTCTTGTATCCTATGACGGTAACAAAAAAGCTTGGTTCACGAGAGAGATTACCAAGCACTGGTTCGACAACTGCTTTGTCCCAGCTGTCCGGCCTTTCCAGGTGAAGGAAAAGGGAGTGAATTATAGAGAAGTTAAGGCCCTGTTGCTCTTGGACAATGCTCCTGCGCATCCCTCTGCATTACCGTCGGTTCATGCTTGATGATCTTCTTGTTGTGGAGCTTCCCCCGGCAGAAGACGTGCCAGATACAAGAGGAGAAAGAAGTTTGCAGGCCTACAAGAACTACAACTTTTATGATGTAGTGCATAATGTAAAAAAGGCATGGGATACGGTGAGTGTTCGACCCTGGTCCATGGCTGGAATGCCTTGCTTGGCCACAAACCATCAAACCCAGCTGCAAGAGAAGACAGCAGACTTCGAGGGATTGACGGTACAGGAATGCAGAACGGTCTTCCGCAATGCTGGAGAGGACGATGTACAGCAAGAGGACATCGAGGAGTGGTTGGAGATTGATGGTGGAGACCCCGGGTACCACATCCAATCTGAAGACGAGATTGCTGCAGAAGTTTCTCTGGCCTCAAGTCCCTTAGAAACAAGCTTGGAAGAAGAAGAAGAGACATCTACAACTCCATCGATGAAGCTGTCTGAGGTGCGAAATAATCTTGATGCACTCCTCAACTTCCTGATCACCACCAAGCCAGGCAAGTCAGGCAAATTCGTATATGCCTGACGACTTGCTGCTGTGCCAAATATATGTTATTATCTTCAATTACTAAACATTTAAAAGCAATATTTGATATCATACTAGAAGTTGGGTATTTCTATATATTCTACTATTGCATAGTACAGTAAATCTTAGGAAATTTAGTACACAACATATAGAAAGTGTTCATTTTATATAAAATCTGTCACATCAGTTATATTATGTCAGTGTGGAGCATTGGAAGAGGCTTTAGAAAGCATTTTGAATGATGAAATCTCGTGGGATGAAGATAGTTCAAACCAAGCTGAAAACCTTTACGCAAAAGTAGATGACTTTTTATTTGTTTTATATTTGCAGCCTTGAAGAATTACTCAGCAATCTGAAAAACTGTTTCATGTTTTACAGTGCAGGATAGTGAACATGGAATTTGCAAAAAAGAAAATTAATGATTTTATTAGTTTCTAATTATCATGCATAATACATATCACAGTGAAACAAGTATCAAATTATACAGTATATATTGTATTATATATATATATATATATATATATATATATATATATATATATATATATATATATACACTGTATATATTGTATTTTATATATATATATATATATATATATATATATATATATATATAAGCAAACAACCACAAGGAAAAGGAAACACAAAGTCCGAGCGCTTTCGTGATATATCACGAAAGCGCTCGGACTTTGTGTTTCCTTTTCCTTGTGGTTGTTTGCTTATTAATTAATAAGGTCACGTGTTATTTTGTGATTCTAGTGCATATATATATATATATATATATATATATATATATATATATTATATATATACTCTATGTGTATATATATATATATATATATATATATATATATATATATATATATATATATATGAAAATTATTTCACGAAGGTAACACGTGAAAAATATTTATGATGAATAAAACCACGAAGGAAAGGAAACACAAAATGGTGCTCAAGCGCTTTCGTCTAATGACATCCTCAGGAACACTGAAGTACATAAAAAGGGTTAAGCCTATATATAGGTTACAGAAAGAAAAAAAGAAAAAATAAATAACATACATACACACACACACACATATATACATATATATACATACATATCTATATATACAAATACATACATACATACATACATACATATATTACAATAAACAGAGAAGTAAAAATAATTAAAAAAAAATTAAAAATTAAAACCTTAAAGGATTACCAGTGAGGCGTACAAATTTGTAAGGAAAAATATCAATTTTTAGCACAAGATCAAATGGATTATAAAGATACAAATTTATACTGGAACTCTGCCGGGTTTTAACACAATGCTGCCTATGGTCAGGTTTCGATATATATAAAAAAATAAAATGCAAATTAAAAGTTAATCGATTTTTAGCACAAGATCAAATGGATTATAAAAATACAAATTTATACTGGAACTCTGTCCGGGTTTTAACACAATGCTGCCTATGGTCAGGTTTCGATATATATAAAAAAAAAAAATGCAAATTAAAAGTTAATAAAGTAGAAGACAAGTTTACCAAAGATTTAATGTTTTACCCTTCTTATCTAAATCTTTTTTAAAGGAATTCAACATAACAGGATCGAGTTGAAAAAGACCTTTGCTTATGTTGAAGTTATTTGAAAGTTGGATAATGGCAGACTCAAGAATATTTCTATTAACAATGTTGCTTGAATGGAATAAAACTGAAGCATTATTCCAATCAATACAGTGGGCTAACTCTGACAAATGGACAAAAAGGGCACTGGACAACTGTCCTGTTCTAACGGAATATTGATGCTGTTTTATACGTGTGTGCAAATCCTTTCCCGTCTGACCTATGTAATGTAGTATTTTCATATAACAATATTGTGAAAAATATCATAGTAAAAAATAGCCCTACCAATAATTCAGGCATTATCTATAAAATTGGTTGTAAACAATGTGATTCCTTTTACATAGGTTAGACGGGAAAGGATTTGCACACACGTATAAAACAACATCAATATTCCGTTAGAACAGGACAGTTGTCCAGTGCCCTTTTTGTCCATTTGTCAGAGTTAGCCCACTGTATTGATTGGAATAATTCTTCAGTTTTATTCCATTCAAGCAACATTGTTAATAGAAATATTCTTGAGTCTGCCATTATCCAACTTTCAAATAACTTCAACATAAGCAAAGGTCTTTTTCAACTCGATCCTGTTATGTTGAATTCCTTTAAAAAAGATTTAGATAAGAAGGGTAAAACATTAAATCTTTGGTAAACTTGTCTTCTACTTTATTAACTTTTAATTTGCATTTTATTTTTTTTATATATATCGAAACCTGACCATAGGCAGCATTGTGTTAAAACCCGGACAGAGTTCCAGTATAAATTTGTATTTTTATAATCCATTTGATCTTGTGCTAAAAATCGATTAACTTTTAATTTGCATTTTATTTTTTTATATATATCGAAACCTGACCATAGGCAGCATTGTGTTAAAACCCGGCAGAGTTCCAGTATAAATTTGTATCTTTATAATCCATTTGATCTTGTGCTAAAAATCGATTAACTTTTATTTTGCATTTTATTTTTTTTTTATATATATCGAAACCTGACCATAGGCAGCATTGTGTTAAAACCCGGCAGAGTTCCAGTATAAATTTGTATCTTTATAATCCATTTGATCTTGTGCTAAAAATCGATATTTTTCCTTACAAATTTGTACGCCTCACTGGTAATCCTTTAAGGTTTTAATTTTTAATTTTTTTTTATTATTTTTACTTCTCTGTTTATTGTATATATATGTATGTATGTATGTATGTATGTATTTGTATATATAGATATGTATGTATATATATGTATATATGTGTGTGTGTGTGTATGTATGTTATTTATTTTTTCTTTTTTTCTTTCTGTAACCTATATATAGGCTTAACCCTTTTTATGTACTTCAGTGTTCCTGAGGATGTCATTAGACGAAAGCGCTTGAGCACCATTTTGTGTTTCCTTTCCTTCGTGGTTTTATTCATCATATATATATATATATATATATATATAAAACGGGTGTGCCATGAAAAAAGGTACATTTTAAAAAGGCTATAAAATCAACATTTTTCATTTAATTTTAATAAAACTTCTAAGCAATAAAACATATGTATTTATCTATATGCAAACAAGTTTCCAGTCTAAAATATCAAATAATTCAAATTCTATCAACATTTAACAAAAGAGTATGATTTTTCTACTTAACATGCAAAAATTATTAAACCTTTTTAATATTTTTTGATAAAAATAATTTTTAACGTAAAATTTCCTTGAAATTATTAAAAAATTGTTCAAAATGCTTTCCTTCCATTTTCAATAACTTGAATCGTCAAGGGCGTACAGTTGACCTAACGATTGGTTTGGTTAAGTCGTGATATTTTCGTTAGTTAGTCTTATAAAGCTAATTAAAGAAGGCTGGGGTGACGGATCTTCAGGTGATCCGAATTTTGTAACATTTTTACTAATTACTTTTTTTTTAAATTTTGGACTATTACTTTGACCTGTTTTAAAATTCCTGTTTGGTCTTTTTCAAATCTGAAACTGAAAAACATTTTTCTTGTAGGAAATAAATCGCTTGGAACCAAAATCACCTAAATTACCCTCTCTCAGTTATTTGAATGTACTTTGTTGTTAAACGTGAAAACTGAATGCAGAGTATAAAAATCAATGACGTTTAAATGAAGTTCTGCAAGAATTCATACTTTGAGGGGCAATTACTGATAAAAATTGCATTCAAAATAAAGAAGAGTAAATGATCAACTACACAGTGATCAAGTGAATGTAAAATGAGAAATTATACAGAGACTGAAAGGGGCATTAGTGAAGGCGAAAAACTGAGGGTGGTACACATTTCCTCCATGGGGAAGAGGTGCGTTGATTAAAAATAACTGTTGCGCATAACAAGCAAATTAACCACTACAGTTCTCGAAACTGTAGTGGACACGTGGTGTCCTTGCTTCAAGATAGCAGATGACATGAAGTGTCAAATTTGTTGCTCATACAAGGCTTAGCCAGCCTCATCGTCCAGCCTCATGACGGACAGTTTGACTTTCAATTGACGAAAAGGGCCAAAAATCCTCGGCTACATTCTCACTTTGCGTTCCCTTGCATCACTGCCTTGCGGCATGAGCCGCAGAAGATCGACTAGGAAAGGCCTCCAGATATTTCTCCAGTAAAGTACTGACGCGGGTGTAAACATTCGCGCTAAACACTTGCTTCCGTTGATGTTCTTGGACGAAGTGTGCTTCGGCATTGACCAAAACAAACTACAGGAAACAAAGGGAACCTTGCATGGATGCATGAGGGACGGAGACTGACCTTATTTAGGTTTTGTGAGGCATTTGCGACTTAAGTTTGGAGCTGGTGTTGATTGCATGGGATATCACAGCCACCTCGGGCTCACAATCGGATTGAAAATTTCCTCTAGTTTGAAAACTTTAAGGGGACGTTCCTGTTACAGACTTTTTGCCAGATTCGGACGCCACTTGCCAGATTGCCTAATTTCCTTGCCAATTTTTTTTTAAATGTTAAGTAACTAACCTAACCTAACCCAACCCCTGGTTAGGTTAGGTTAGGTTTGGTTAGTTACTTAACATTTTTTTTTTTAATTTGGCAATGAAATATGGCAATCTGGCAAGTGGCGTACGAATCTGGCAAAAAGTCTGGGGTCCGGGATAACAGGAAAGTACCATTTTAAGTTACGTAACTCAGTGTTGCATATAATTATATAATTATTTTTTGGCTTGTGTGTGTGTGTGTGTGTGTGTGTGTGTGTGTGTGTGCTTATACCGGGTGATTACAAATTATCTTCCCGATTTTAAACATTTATTATGAGAAAACTAATAAAGCTGCAGCGAAAAGCAAGATATGCAAATAAAGAATTAAAAAAGTTTTATTTACACGCTATTGAAGTTCAATATGAGCTCCTTTTGTGGCTCTGCAGACATCAAAGCGGTATTCTGTTTCCCTCCATACATTTTGTAGCATATCATACTGAACTTTTCTAATAGCCTCACGTATCCTTTCTTTCAGATGTTCCAAAGCTGTTGCCATTGGTGGAACAAAAACTTAATTTTTGACATAGCCCCAGATGAAGAGGTCAAGGGGGGGTTAGATCGGGCGAACGAGCCTGCCAAGGAATGGGCTCCACACGCCCTATCCAACGATCAGGCAAATGTTCATTAAGAAATGTTGTAACCTCAAAAGGAGCCACAAAAGGAGCTCATCTTGAAATTCAATAGTTGTAAATAATACTGTTTGAGTTCTTCTTTATTCGTATATCTTGTTTTTCACTGTAGCTTTGTTAGCTTTTTCATAATAAATGTTTAAAATCGGGAAGATCATTTGTAATCACCTGTTATTTGTTGAACATTATATTTAAGTGTTTCAATTCGTGTTTAGAAATATTGCTTAAATTTAAATCTCATTTCATGGTAAACATCATAATATAAATGAATATAATTCGGTTCGGTCTTTTTTTTTTCTCGTGATGTAAACCAAGTAATGACTCTAATGAGTAATGATAGATATATGAATTGAAGTACAGTATACGTAATTAATTTTTTGATGTTTTTTTATTCACCATTATTGAACGTTTTGTAGTTTTTGTTGTTTTGTTTATTTTTAGTCCATTATTTCAGGTTATTTATTTAGTTTTAATACTTCAAACGGTAAATTTTGGTTTTGTGGAAAAGGGGTGCATATTTCATTAAACTCTGAATTATTATTTTAAAATTTAAAACTTCTATTACTAAATTTAGAATTTATCGTTTTACTTCAAGTAAACAGTACTTTCGGAATATTCTCGCAGTTGAAGTTAAGCGACGTTGAGTCTAATTATTGGTTGGTTGGATGATTTTCATCTTATGCGTGAAGCTGTTTGTTTGTCCCAACATATGATTTTTATTTTGCAAGAGTAACCCAAAATGACTGTTTAATTGTAAATTAGGATAATTGTTAAATTCAAAATTCGTATTATCTCATTACAAGCAAATGCTGACAATTAAGAAATCTTGCTTTTTAAATAGTAGTGTGAAGTAATTTTGACGCCTAAGCTGAGTATCCTTTGTTGGTCTTAAATCATCTAAATTACCCTCTCTCAGTTATTTGAATGTACTTTGTTATTAAACGTGAAAGCTGAATACCAAATATAAAAATCATCGATGTTCTATCATAAATGAAGCCTACCAGAATTCATACTTTGAGGGGCAATTAATGATCAAAATTGCATTCAAAATAATGAAGAACAAGTGATACCTCAACTGCACAGTGATCAAGTGAATGTAAACTGAGAAATTATGTCATGGGGAAGAGACGTATTGATTAAAAATAACTGTTGCGCATAACAGACAAATTAACCACTACAGTCCCCGCGGTACCTGGCCCCCTTGGTACGGCGAGTACATGTGTTCAGTTATTAACATGCACTGCAGGTCTTTACATATAAAATCCTTGCAGAGGATCTAACTGTGTACTTTAAGGTATATTTATGTGTTTCAAAAAGCAAAAATTGGTGCCAAAGCTCAGTTAACAACAGAAAAAAGACAGTCGATTGTAACTTTGAGAAATGAGGGCCAATCACTGTGGCAAATTGCAAAAACAGTAAAAGTTTCTGTGAATGCGGTTGTGCCATTAAACGGTACGAAGAAACTGGTCAAAATAAGGACAGAAAAAGGTCAGGGCGACCAAGAACCACAACAGACTCAGAGGACAAGTATATCCGAGTCACCAGTCTGCGCAACAGACACCTCACAGCACCTGAAATCAAAGCCCAGCTGAACAACTCCAGAAGTACAACAGTTTCAACATCAACTGTTCAGAGAAGACTAAGAGAGGCAGGATTAAAAGGACGAACTAAAGACCAATGCTGAGACTCCAGAACAAAAAGAAAAGGCTAGCCTGGGCTAAAAAACACCAAAAATGGACTGTTGAGCAGTGGAAATTTGTCCTTTGGACTGACGAATCAAAGTTCGAAGTTTTTGGATCCAAACGCAGAGTATTTATGCGGCGCAGAGTGGGTGAAAGAATGACGCAACAGCGTGTTGTGCCAAAAGTGAAGCACGGTGGAGAAAGTGTGATGGTGTGGGGGTGTTTTGCAGGGGAACAAGTTGGAGATCTCCACAAAATCACTGGAATACTGAACCAACGTGGCTATCACAGCATTCTACAGCGCCATGCCATCCCATCTGGAATGCGACTAGTTGGCCAACAGTTCATAATGCAGCAAGACAACGATCCTAAACACACTTCCAAGCTGTGTCAAAATTACCTGAAGCAGAAAGAACGGCAACGTCAGCTCACAGTTATGGAATGGCCAGCACAGTCCCCGGATCTGAACCCCATCGAGCTAGTGTGGGATGAACTGGATCGACGAGTGAAAGCCAAGCAGCCATCCAGTGCTCAGAACCTCTGGGAACTCTTACAAGAGTGCTGGAAGCAGCTTTCACCAGACTATCTTCTTTCTCTTGTTGAGCGCATGCCTCGAATTTGTTCTGCTGTAATTGCTGCTAGAGGAGACTATTTTGATGAATCTAAAATTTAGACTTTGTTTTTGGTAAATTGTCCTGATTTGTTGTTATTTAAATTCCCATATTTGTACTTATGAATTTGTATCATGATAACTTAGTTAATAAATAAAAAACTTTAAACAAAATTTGAAATTTATGAATATTTCAGGGTGTACTTAAACTTTTGATTGGTAGTATATATACAGGGTGAGTCAAAAGTCTCCATACATAGGCAAAATGGTCAATTTATTATGCAATCACTTGTAAGTCACAAAATAAGTCACAATATATATATATAATCCGAATACAGTTTTGAATCTGGCAAAACATGAATTTACCAAACTGCTTACGCTCGCCGACTCAGACACCTATTTTTTCTTAAACCAACAACTTTATCAACAAACCGACTCATTAGCTATGGGATCCCCCTTAAGTGCCACTTTAGCGAATATTTTCCTCAGCCATCACGAAAATAACTGGCTACTTCATTGCCCCACTCATTATAAACCACACCTATATAAAAGATACGTTGATGACACCTTTCTCCTTTTTCACAATGCCAACCACGCCCCCCTTTTTCTTAACTACCTTAATTCCCAACATAAAAATATTAAGTTCACCAAAGAAGACGAATCCAATAACACCCTTCCCTTCCTAGATATTACAATAACTAAACAAAACAACCAATTTAGCACCTCCATATATCGAAAACCTACGTACACAGGCCTGGGTACTAATTTCCTAAGCCACATCCCCTTGCTATATAAAATAAACAGTATTAAAATTTTAATCCACCGTGCCTACCATCTTTGCTCCTCGTACTTATCTTTTCACCATGAAATAGAGTTAATTCTTAACTTCAGCATTAATAACTCTTTCCCAAAACATCTGTTACAGTCTTTAACCAGAAATTTTCTTAATAATATTTATCAACCCCCCTTAAAATTCCCACTGTTAAAAAAGACGTACAATATTTTTCATTCCCTTATTATGACCATATTAGCCACAAAATACTTTCAGAACTCCGTCTCTTACTCACGCCGCTTTACCCCCAAATTAAATTTCATTTCGCTTTTACCAACAACAATAGTATCAAATCTTACCTCAACCATAAAGAAAAAACACCCCAGCCACTTGCTTCGTCCACTGTCTACGCTTTTAATTGTGTTCGCTGCAAAGCGACCTATATTGGCAGTACCATCCGCCAATATCAAACAAGAGTGGACGAGCATCGTGGCATTTCTACAAGAACTTCACAGCCCCTGAACAAACCCTCCAAATCTGCAATAAGGGATCACTGCCACCTCCACAACCACCCGTTACTCTCAACCAATTTCAAAATCATTAACTCAGCCAACCAACCAATTGACCTCCGCATACTTGAGTCCCTTCACATCCTCAGTATCCGCC